>WWET01001735.1:303353-315851 GCA_011038615.1 Limnodynastes dumerilii | reverse complement strand
GGGACTGGACTTCATTTCCCAGTCTCTGCCACCGCGGTACTTCATATGCTAGCCGCAGTCCCACTCGGTGGATGAAACTGTAAAGGCAAGGAAAGCCGGCCCTCATTTTAGCATCCAGCCGCAGTCTGACTCCAGAACCGAGTTAGCCCCATCTCCTCCCTCCCCCTGACCCTTAGGTTTTCTTACCTTACAGGCTCATTCGCCGAGCGGGACTTCATTTCCCAGTCTCTGCCACCGCGGTACTTCATATGCTAGCCGCAGTCCCACTCGGTGGATGAAACTGTAAAGGCAAGGAAAGCCGGCCCTCATTTTAGCATCCAGCCGCAGTCTGACTCCAGACCAACACCGAGTTAGAGTGCGGCTGGATGGTAAAATGGTTCAAGTAGGCGATACTACCTCCTAGCCAAGATGGCATCGCCGGGCAGCGCCCCCCTTTGGCTGGCGCCCCTGGCGGATGCCATCCTAGCCAAGGAGTAGATACACCTCTGCCCTATACTGTACAACTCGACTGCCCCTCATCTGCCCATGTTGCGTATCCTCACAAGCACAGAGTGTTGTCACACGCCTAACGTGCGTAACTCTGAACGTTCAGTGTTCTGTCACGTAACCCCAGTGCTGTTCGTGCTGTCACAGGACAAAGTGCGTTTAATCATTTGTATCATTCCTGTGGTGTGTTGTGCATTTAGTAATAGCTGTGTTGCAACATGATCCCCAGACACTGCACAAGAAGCTCGTTACAGCAGCAATCTCATTTCTGTGTTTACAGTCACATGGTATAGTATATGCTCCATCTGTATATACAAAAAAAGCGAATTTCTTTCTTTGCCTTTACAAGGTATGCTGGGGATTATTGCCATATGCATGGGTATTTAGAAAAGCTTTATGAATGTATACTTTAATTGTATATACATTATTGCTTCAGTCGACACATTCTGAAACTGTCACCTTTGTTCTATTATTTTAATTATTATGATATATTATATCTTTTTTTTGTTGTGATCTCTTTATATCTGCTGAGACAAACAAACAATAGCAGAATGAACAAGCACCTGACTAGAATAGATAGTTTTTTGGGAGTAGAGATGACAGACAGGTAGTATCGTTATTGCTACACCCATGTGCTATAAATACATTTTAATTCATTGTATTTGTCATGCAGGAGATTATGGGGAACAATACAATACAATACAGTATGGTCGTACTTTTTATTTTATTTTTATAAATCGATCTTGGGAATGCCATAGGGCTACCTTATCTTACCGTGCGTAGTTTCCTTCCTAAGAAGGAAACTGCGCACGGAGAATGGCCCCTCCCTCACCGGATAATCTAAATCACTCCCACTTCTACCTAAACACTCAGAGGCGACTTTACGCCACCTCTTTGTAACTAAACTAATACTACGTGCGGTCTTTAAAGGCTGATAGCTGGAGCTCCTTTTAGCCACGTCCCTGCATTTGTGTACAGCGGTTCACATAGTTATTTGGGGCTGTAAAAGAAATGCCTTTAGGCCGCATGCAAGTTTGACTTATCTGCTCCAATGTGTGCCCTGCATTACCTCAGAGGCTGATCCCATTAACACAGACTATGGGCCATCGCATCAAAGACTTCTCTTATGTGGTACTTAAAAAAGAAAAAGTTGTATTATCTCTTTTGAGAAAGAGTAGATGCATCGCTGAGCTGTCCTTTACAGTGAACAAAATGACTACAGTGTGTAATAACCCGGGAACCCATTGACTGTGCGCCCTCGCAAAAACCTTTTGTGATACAGTATTATAGAAATGAGAGCTCGTCTTTTGTATTTCCTGGTTATAAAGGAAGGGGAAAAAAGACTATTGTTTGAGACTCCTTCAGATTTCCAGCACACGGTCTGTGTGAATTGACAATGATGCCCCCTGCTGTTCAAAGCTTAAACTTCACATTCCTATTACTTGTTCCTCTTGTCTGCAAAATTGCTTGGTTATAGAGACTATGACCTGATCCAGATAATTAAATCACTAGTTGTGTTATTTGGCCTGACGTTACTCATTTTAAAGGTCGTCCAAGTTTTTACATTTCCAAATATGAAGGCACAGTCGTCTTGAATATTAGTAAAATAATCTCCCTCCTGAACACGGGTGTGGGTCCCCGCTGCAAACGGCCCTTTTTCGATAGGTCCGTTCTCTCCCAGCCAGGCTGGTATATCGATTGTTTACTGGAAAAGTTAAATATTTCAAAGCATTTGTATAATACTTAAACTGCTGAATAGGTTAAAATTATACTTCTACTTATGGAGAACTGGCTGCTTTAGCTGTGATTCCATTTTGAATGGGCAATTCAGTCTATGCCCAGTGCCCATCAAAATGTACAAACTGGAGGGATTTCCACATAAAAAAAAAAATCACAAATTCCTAAACTCTGTTAGAGGTTGTTTCGGCCCGTTCAGTGAAACTCATGCCACGGTAATCTACAGAGCAGCCAGCCTGTGAATGCCAGTGCTGGATAAGGCAGGGGTAGAAGCTGGTTGATACCTGTTTAAATCCTCAGATAATATCTCTTTAAGCCTGCTGCTCTGTGCTAATGGGATCTATGTAAATGAGTTCTCTATCTGCCTGGGCATCGATTTGCTCCAACAAGTTTGTGATAAGTGAAAGGAGCGTTGGCATTTGTGGCGTCGTCTCCTTGCTCAAGGGAAAGATGTACTGTCGTTTTATTCCGGGAGCTTCCAACACATACGGGCGACGAGGCTCTTTCACGCATGGGTCCCCTTAGCTTTAAACGCACTTGAATAGCCGTGACCTCACCAGGGATTCGCAATGTTTATAAATCTTACAGACTTGTGCAATAACAGCTGGGAAAAGTAGGTAAATGGGACTCATTGTCTAAATACTGGATTTTGCAGTGACAGACGGTCGTATAAAGCAAAGGAGCGTAATTTATGATGCTGGAAGTGTTGCTGACCGCTGGGCATTATAATTCACTATTAATCCACCTGATCTCCTCCTCTTTGTAAAATGAATATTTAATCCTACTCTCTAGTGTGATCCTAAATTCCGTTCATGAAGTAAGATTTCTCCTCCCCTCTTCCGTGCCCCGGATTCCACCGTAACGTTTACGCACCGGAATCACGGAAAATGGGGCTGGTGTAAAAATGAAGATTGAATGTCAGGACTTAACCAAGCCCTTAGTGTGTGATTTAAATACTTCCTCCTTCCTCCTGCCCACCATTTGTGTACCCCACTTATGGGGGGGTTATCCCCTCCTGCTATCGGAACAGTTTACAACACAGAATAATTTGCAGTTTGTTGCACTATGTAACCAACATGTGCACGCTTGCGCAAGACGCTCATACGGAGTACTTGCGCATCCAGAACGCAAGATTTTGCCAATTTTTGTAATTCCATATTCGATCTATAGACTTTATTCAGTGTTGTTCAGGCGCTGGCTTTAAATTAAAGCGCTCTAAGCAATCAAGGAAATCTGTAAAACTTACTGTTTTAAAACTCTTGAGACACTTTCTTGAGCAATACTATTGCTTTGTTTTTTTGTATTTTTCTTGCCACTGACTCACTTTGCTTTAAATTCAATGCAAGTATCTATTACTAATCTTTATTTTTCTCTCATTCTTGGAAGTATTTGGAAAATAATTTCAGATGCTAATCTTAATGTCATCTGAAGCAATGACTATTGAGGATTTTAAAAGGAGAAAGGGGGACTTGTGGCCCTGGTAGTGAAGTGTGTTGGCCCCCCCCCACACCCCCCCTTGAGATGTCTCGTGTGGCACAGTATACCAGAGCAATTAGGCCACAAGTCCAGTCATTGTGATATAAACGCTGGGACACTTGACGTAAGCTGCTCAGAGGAAATCATTTTACCTGATTTTGTTAAGTATCGTACTTTTAAAACAAGGCTTTTCCGATTTTTGTAATGCCCCCTATAGACATTGGGCCGGATCCAGAACTACGTCCGTCTTCCATAGACGGACGTAGTTCAATAAACAGTAGCTACTGCGCATGCGTAGTAGCTATTGTATGTAATCTGCGTATCGTATCGATTTGTGGATCTGGACTATTTTACTGCTGCATTTGGATGCATTCCATCTAAGTCTCTCTTCCTTTTTAATTTATGTATCATGTCTGGCACTGCAGACTCTCAGAAGGGGTTTGGACAACTCACCCTTCCACTTAAAGTGGTTGTGAGTTTTTTCAGATATAGAGGCGGGGGCTACTCTTTTTCAAGAGCATCTGTCTTTGACGGCCATTTCTTCATCTAACCAAGATTTGTTTTATAAAATTTTATGGTACAAGAAATGTGAGGTTGAATACCAACTACATGGGGTCATCTTATCCAACTACCACAGGGATATTATTTCTAAACTCTAGGCTTGAACTTTATCACCTCCTAACTCATTCTATTTGCACAGTTTTGCTTTTCATAAAATGTATGAACCAATGAAATGCAAATAAATGAGGTGTCCGCTTAATTGTGGCTTTGTCGGTGGCGACACCTTCTTAATAAAGAATATTTCAAACCCAGAATGGGTTGATGTCGAATGCTCTTACTTAAACAAGGTCCCTGTTCGGGTTAGGATTAGGCTGTGGAGAGAGGAGGATTAAGGTTAGGCTGTAAAGAGGGGGAGGATTAAGGTTAGGCTGCCAGATGAGGATGGTTGGGGGGGTATAGGTTAGTTTGTTTGAGTTAGGATCGATGAAACTTACCTGAGCTGTAGATGACATTTCATAGCTCAACTCTAATTTCTATGTTAATCATAATGCAGGATGTAGGTTTCTATGTAAAAACAGTGTCTTCTTTGCATGTAAAATTATTAAAATGTATTTGAATCCCTCTCATTGCAAAATGGTTGTGCTCTGGGCTACATTTGCACCTGTTCTGCCATAACTCTCAAATTCTTGTTCAGCCCGTTTATGTTTACAATATAAGCCAGGAAACCAATTTTGATATTTAATGGTATTTTTTATTATTTTGTCTAGTAACGAAGAGTCGGAAACCCCGCGGTATTCAGCTCCCAGCTACGAGGAAGTGATGAGCATGGGATATAACGCTTCAGATGCCACAGACATTGATGGGAACCAGAGATTAAGCGTTACCCTCCCATCATACGAATCCCTGAACGAACTGGACGATTCCATGCCCACCAGGCCTAATACTGGCTCGGCCAAACAGGACCAACCCCAGCGGACCAACTCTCGCTCAGGCAAAGAAAAGAGACCTTTGAACGTTCGAAGGATTAAGTCCGATAAACTTCACCTGAAAGAATTCCGATTGAACCTTTCAGGTCAAGCGAAGAATACGGAAACGCAGAAGATTGAGCCTTTAACACCGCCGCCACAATATGATGATAAGCAGCTTCCTGTTAACCAGCCTGTATAGAACTTGCAGAGAGATGCTGGTGCAAGCCCTAAAATTAACAGATATTGTCCTATTATGCTCTATGAACGAGTAATTTGGTTATTTTTTTTATTGACTAAATACCCCCCTTTATCTTTTTTTTTTTTCTCTCCTTCCCCTCTTTATTTATAGGGCTGTTTTAAATGTGTCTACTATTCTACTTGTTATGAAATAAAGGTGGCATATTAAGTATAGCTGTTGACTTTTTGTAGCCAGGCTGCCATTTTGTGCCCTGAAATGTTCTTCCCCTATAGTGCCTTGGTGACAAAATGGCTGCCCCACTTTGGCTTACTTTGTCTTTAGAATGATCATTTGTGCTGAATATTGACCAAAATAACAGGAACTAAGGAAAATTGTAAAAGGCACAGAAGGTCATAAACAGAGAGTGCTGTGCTGAGGTTTAATATGAATTGTAAGGATATGATAACTGTTTCTGTAAGGGTCATTCTATCACCACTTTACTGTGTTTCTTTGTCAGGCCACCACTAGAGGGTGCTAGTGTAATTGAACATTGCTGGAATAAGAGGTGTCAATCATTTCAGCAGTTTAAACCTTTGTTATAGGTACGATGCAGACACAGGTAACCCGTGACACGCCTGCTGTTGTGAAACTACAGCTTCTGGTATGCGCTATGTCTGTGCTGCCAGGGCATGCTGGGAATTTACTTTCACACAAATGGAGAGCAAACTATGCCTGGTGCACAAAAACTACAAAATTCCCATCTTTTCATTTAATTGCATCATTTATTTTCTATTAAGTTTTTTTGAGGAGAAAGATCACGGGTTCCCTCTTATAGAGTTCATGTAATTAGGGGTTTGCCCTTTTGATCTGAAATGTATATAGTTGTAACTGGCCCTGATTGGAGGCGACTGGTTCTGTGATATGTGGTTTCCATAGTGATTGGCAGCACAGTAATCATTCAGAGCAGACACTAGATGTAGAGAAACACTACAAGATTTTGTTATTTCCCGCATATCTCTTTATTCACCAGAACATTTGCTCATCTGTGTTATTGAGCACCACTTATAATTCATTTTATACCTTGTCTACTTCCATGGATGAGCAATGTCCTGACTATCGGTTGCTTTACTAATGTAATATAATTGATCACAATTCTGTGTGTGAACAGAATTTCTTCCAGATGTCTAGGTACTCAGGAAAGTGCTTTTGGGGTGGTTGTTGTTGGTTTTTTTTATTGTTTATTTAAAAAATTAAAATAAATTTGCCGTCTCTTTCCTCAAATCAAAGCAATAATTCCCTTCTATAATGTCCAGCTATGAGCTGTGCATTTCACATTGTTTTTCCAAAGAAATCCACAATTAAATGTGAAATGGATTTGTGTGTTTTTGCTGTCTCTATACAATAATTGTTTTTCTCAATTGTATATTCTTTTGCCTATTAGAATCTTATATATTATGTGTTTGGTTTAGTTTGTGTAATGTAAAAGTCACAATCCAGTGTTAATAAATGTGAATGTCAATCTGTGTGTCTGGGATCGTGCCAGTATTTATACAATGTCTAATCTATGTCACCTCTTCAACTAAAGAATGGGACTTGTGTGCATCAATATCATATCTATCTCTGTCTATGGAAAATGGGCACCTAAACCGGCCTAGTGGCATCACCGTACCGGCCTGCTGCACATTAGGGAGCCGTGATGCGGCATGGCGTCAATCGGGTACCCTATTTTCAGGGTTATGGAGAGGCAAAGGGAGTGGGTAACTAGCACCTGGGCAATTGCCAGTCTGGTGAGGGCCTGCTCTTAATGCTTAATAAGAATATATGAAGGGAGGCCCCAGGAAGTTGCTGTATCGGGCCCCTAAGGTGATAATGAGAATACTATGGGAAAATGTTCTGTTTCATTTACTTGGTTGGTTTTTGTTCCTTCATTTCTTTACAGTAGTGTAGGCAGACAGTTGTCTTTCCTATAGGCAGGATTCAGTGGGGTTTTCCCCTTATTTGTACATTGTAGGTCATTGCATTATTCCTATAACTGTATTGATAAATGTTATTGGGGACATTGTATAGACATGGGTATAACACCTCTGTTACACTTACAGGATTCATTATCTCTGCATTATAGTTCATCACATGACACCGATTTTGTTGCTTCTGGTAACCTGGAATATCTGGACACTACGGGATAGGTAAGACAATACCCGGACAATGCCTTCAAGAAATCCATATGTTTTATTGTACGGCGAAAACATTTTATGGTGTGGCATAATCTAGAAACCGGTAAAGAAATGTATAAAGCTGTATATACAGCTGTTTCTGTAAACTGATCTGTTGTCTGTGTGGACCTAGGTTAGGAATCCTTGTTTAGCGCTCGGAGCTTCCTCGTTGTATTGACTTCTAGAAGCCTCTGTTTTTTTTTTTGTTTCTTAAGGTTCGGACATGTAGCTATCACAGGTAGCCATATCTTCGTAACAAGTCCAGTAGAATGGTTCTTCTGGTTACCCAGAAAGTGGACATCCAGCATTGGAAAGGTGAGAAGATAAACACAGTAAGGTAAGACCCTCTTTCTATATTGTTTATGAACTTTGGTCATCTGTACTGACCTGCACACTCCTATATCAAGTCTATGGAACAATATGACCATGTTATGTGGCCAGTATTATTCATCATGTCTGGTGTCCTTAATTCAGTCTCCCCCCCATGATCTGGCTCTTAAGTGAATTATGTAATAATTGACACTGCTGTTGGAGAAGAGATGAAAGGGGTTCTCGGCACAGCTCTGAAGATTATGGTGCTCGTTATTGCAGAATGTTCACCATATTTGCACTTTTTTCTGAATGTGAATTGTTGAGAGGTGTCTTCTGTGTGTATTCCAATGGGAGATAACTTGATAGTTGTGTTGACTCAAAACGTCAATGAGACCACTTTTGGCACAAGTTTTAAAAGGTTGCAATACACAGCTGAACACCACATGGTTATACTATAGTAGGATAAAATGCTTTTTGTAATTATGAAGATTGTATAGTTTGTACTTGTACAACGATGATGCCTGCACAGACGTAACACAATATCACATAGTATATCGTCTCTAAGGTTCCAGTTCATACAATAAAATGGAAGTATCACAGAACAATTGGTAAATTAATCCGCTGTATCTGTTATTTCTCATCCTGGTTTTTTTTTTTTAATACGGTTGTCTTGTTAATGGAATATTTATATTAATCTGAAGGTTTTCAATGTATTTATTTATTTATTTCTTGCTTGGAAGCAAAGCCCTTGGTCCGTATCTAGATCTCTGCATGCTTTCTGTACACGTGGGGGGCTGGGAGTCTGCCCGGTTGTCTGGACAAAGATCCGTGTGGAACAGCTGTGCCCAGCCCTTTATTATCACGTCCTGGCACCATCCTCACATTATCTAACTAACAGAGCGGAGTTCCTGAAGATAGGAGGTATGTTGGTGTAACCTCTGGCACGTGCATTCACCAATGTTACTTGTCAGAGGTAAGGCAGCAATCTCTTATCCCACTGAACCAGACATAGGCAACCTGCTGCTCTCCTGGTGTTGTGGAACTATAAGTCCTAGCATGATCCAACAGCAAAGGAATATCTGGTACCTTACATGGGGTGATGGGACTTGTAGTTCGCAACACCTGGAAAGCCACAGGTTGCCTATGTCTGCACTAGACCAGTGCAGCCAGGTACTAAATGGGAGTATTTTTGGTTATATCATATCACATCATATGGAACAACTAAGGGACAAAAAAATGACCTAACAAAAGGAGTGAAAGCCACAATCACCACTTCACAGGGAAGAAAAGAAGGATCTACATCACCTCACAGAAATACAAACTGAGGTGTCATGTCTCTTTGGAGATTTAAACCCACGTCTCTGCTACCAATAGCAGGCTCTCATCCCACTAGACCAGTGTTTCTCAACCTCGGTCCTCAGGACCCCCTAACAGTGCATGTTTTCCAGGTGTCACTGCTGGAGCACAGGTGTGTTCATTACTAACTGTCACATTGTAAAAGCTCCGAAGGTGCTGCTCATTATATCACTTGTGATTCTTTAAGGAAACCTAGAAAATATGGACTGTTAGGGGGTTCTGAGGACCGAGGTTAAGAAACATTACACAAGACCAATGCAACCAAATCAGAGGGGATTATTGGCTATGATCTCATATCACTTCCTGCAACATCCACAAACAAACCCACTGCCAAGGGGATTCAAACCCACATTGCTGGAAAGAAAGCACAAACCATTAAAGGACTGCAGCACCTCATAGACATGCACATTGAGGCGTCTAATCTGGATGGAGATTTGAACCCATGCCTCTTGTACCACCAGCAGTGACCAGCACACTATTATCCTACTAGACCAGTGCAGCCAGATATCAACTCAGAGGATTTTTGTTTCTGATATCACATCCTGGGACATCCACAGGACAAAAAAAAGGTAATGGGAAGTTTTGAAGAACCATAGCATTATTTGAGGGAGAGAACAAACTAGTAATGATCTACACCACCACACAGACATACAAATAATTAATTATAATCATAATATCAATCAACTCAGTTGTTACACAATAAACTTGTTTCTGCTTTTTTTTTTGGCAGCTTTATATAATCAAATCATGAAGCAACATGAATTATCATCAAAATCCAACCTATACTGCGGAGAAAACCAACACCCCAACCAACCATCATCAAACCAGAGAGAGCAAGGAGTGATGCCACCAAGATATCTCTCAACACAGCGCTCACAGCCGTTTCCAACTTCACAATTAAGTTTATTGTACGGCTTGTATGATAAAGACACAGAAGCTAATATTTGAACCAGGAACACAGTCATTACTAGGGCAAGACCATTCAGCCAGGTTTCTTAGGTAAAGACCATTCAGCCAGGTTTATGAGGGATATATCTAAATTATAATATTGATCCTGGTGCTAAGGTACTATAAAAACATTTTGGAAACTAGAAGAAAGCTTGTGTGTGTTACACAAAACCTTCATTCATACGGGCGGGTATATATGTTACATCACTGTCTATTTTTGGCAAACTACAAAAAGTGAACATCAAAGGTGTTATAAAAAATAAATAAAGACTCCCACGGTATTTGAACACACCCATGTCAGGAGAGAAGCTACATCGACAACCCAATTACCCGCTATGCTACAAGCCCTTCTCAAGCTCATTACATAACATGGCTTATAGTCAATACATGGTGCCAAAAATGAATTAGATGGATTCCATCCTCCATAGAGATCAGTTTTCCCTGTTACTGTTACATGGTGCGTGCTTTCATCTCTTGATAATATCATCACATATGGGACTTTAACAGAGACCTCATGCATTGTTACCCACTTGTGCTCGACAGTAATAGCTGAATGTACAAAATCTTACTCAAAGTAGGAAACTTTTAATATTAAAGCAACTTTAATGAAATTTTTTTTTGTCTTTTGAATGGGAAACTACACTATAATTCATTCAAATCCTGATCTACTCCATTATTGAAGAATAAATGTTCTTGAGTTAAACCCCTCAGTCATCTCATACATTAGAGCAGTGCTCCTCAATCAGTGTGCCACGGTGCAATGCCTTCAACAGGAGAAAAAGCACTGGAAGACCTTGCCTTAAGGGGATACTGGGGAAGCTGCAGACACATGAATGGTAACTATTGGGGAGGCTGGAGGCACATGAATGGGGACTACTAGAGAGGCTGCAGACGCATGATGGGGGCTAACATAGTTAAATTAGTTATAAGAAAAACGTTTTTAGATGAGTTTAAATAAAAAACAACAATTAAATGTAATATCTGTGTATGCACTTTATAATTCCTGCTTTCTTTTGTATATTTTACTTTTGGTGTGCTTGGGAATTCTGGGAAGGGCTTAGGTGTGCTGCGGAATTCTGGGAAGGGCTTAGGTGTGCCGCAGAATTCTGGGAAGGGCTTAGGTGTGCTGAGGGTGAGAAAAGGTTGAGGAGCACTGCATTAGAGGTCTACCACACTTCTCAGTACTAACCATCAACCTGGTTTAACATCCAAGGTAACACACAATGGAATTACATTCAAAGCCTTTACCAGTTCTCATAAGTGTTGCACATGAATCCATAGTGACATAGCATAGTCCATCTTCCTATAGCTCGGTATTCAACCAGTGTATAGGACTTAGCAGTAGATGGAAAATTAAAAGATAGGGTCTACCAAAAAGATTTGACAGTGGATTTATTGCATAGCTAGCAGCAATGGTTACTAGCATTTAAAACCACAAATAGAGAGGAACTATACACAGATCTGTGGTGTATGGTAGCACTTTGTGAGAAGATGTGGTTATGGCATTTAATAATGCGCTAAAATTCTGCTGTGATTCACAGTACATATTATGTTTATGCTGGTGTATGAAACTGGGTAATAGTGTATGTATGGGTCAGATTATGGGCTATTTGAATGCTCTGTACATAAGTATTGCATTTTTTAACTCTTTACTTGTTATATTCTGCCAATCTAGTTTCTATGGAACTGTGTAGGGGTAATACTATTCATTGTAAGGACACACAGACATGCATATTAAGCCTTTGAGACCCAGATAGAGACATTTGTGGCCAATAAAATAAAAATCATGTTTCCATGCCATTGAAAATATTATATTTTGTATTTGTGGTGTATGGTAACACTTTGTGAGAAAATGTAATTATACCATTTAATAATGGCTAAAATTCTGCTGCGATTCACGGTGCACATTATATTTAGGCTGGTGTATGAAACTGGGTCACTGTATGGGCTATTTGTTACATATAAACACTTTGTAATATAAATTCCCCTCTCTTTAACACGATACCTCTCTGTAATGAATCAATGTGCAGGTGCCTCTTCCTGAATGACCTGCACTGATTGGTTTGTGACTCCTTTATTAAGGGGCAGACAGCTGAAACACAGGGCTCAATCTTGACAAAGCTTGTACCTCAGTGACATGCATGGCGACTGTGCTCTCTTTGGTATGTTTCACTATTTGTTTATGTGTACATTGTGTAATCTTGCATGTATTCCATGTAACTGAGAATGTTATATGTGTTCTCTGGTATTTGCTTGTATTTTAAATGTTGTCATTACAGATTTGTTTCTAATTATTGGCGGATTATGTCTCGTCTATATATAT
>WWET01001735.1:263134-302296 GCA_011038615.1 Limnodynastes dumerilii | reverse complement strand
TCCCCCTCATCTATATAGAGTGTACAGTGCTAAAGCTTCCCTCTCCTCTATATAGAGTGTGCAGCGCTAAAGCTTCTGTCTCGTCTATATAGAGTGTACAGTGCTAAAGCTTCTGTCTCATCTATATAGAGTGTACAGTACTAAAGCTTCTGTCTCATCTATATAGAGTGTGCAGTGCTAAAGCTTCCGTCTCATCTATATAGAGTGTGCAGCGCTAAAGCTTCCCTCTCCTCTATATAGAGTGTGCAGCGCTAAAGCTTCTGTCTCGTCTATATAGAGTGTACAGTGCTAAAGCTTCCCTCTCCTCTATATATAGAGTGTACAGTACTAAAGCTTCTGTCTGAGCACATACTTGTGAGTTATTTCTCTTTTTTGGGTTAGGATATTTGGAAGCTACTTGTGACGCCTCTGTCTTGGCTGCATTTTCTGATGTAATCATTGATAACAGCTGGTGTGGCTTCATGTGTTTGTCTGTCAGTCTGAGCCCCTGTACCCCCATCAGTATGTCAGTCTGTAGCCCCTGCTTTCACAACACCTGGAGTGCCACAGGTTGGCCAGGCCCGCTCTAATGCTCTAGTCCAGCTGGTCTCCACCTTTCCTGGGGGGTGTACCAGTTGACCATTACTCATACTAACACCACTGGTTGTGAATCCCTGCTTCTGATTGGTTGATTGTCGAATGTTCTTTCTAGGTGCTAATTCAGCAATTTACACTCTTTTGGTACCTTTCTGACATTAGGAGGAACATTACACCTGCTGCATTATTCTTATTTGTAGTATTTTGTTTTATTATGCTATTAGGAGTCTTTTTAGTAATGGTGTCGTCATTAAAACATGATTTATTTGTTTACTTTTTACAATTTCTAATTGTTTTCTAAACTTAAGTTTATTTACCATTGAGTTGCAATAAACTTAACCTGAGGACGGGTTCTTTAAGACACTTTGTTTCCAAGTAGGTTCCTGTCCCGCTGGAGTGAGGAATGTCAAGATCCCCAGTGCTGCCTGGTGGGTATCTCCCCAATCCTTATAATAATCCTCACCCTAACCTTCCCCTTCTCACAGCCTAACCCTAAGACTCCCCTTCTACGCTCCACCCCCTCCCAGCAACCTAATTCCACTAACCTTTTACAGTTGCTGCATTGTGTCCCGATGTCAGAAAGCTAATGAATGGATAAGTTGACGAAAAATTATTGTCACTAATTGGTCACATTTTCAAAATAATGATAGCTGAGAATTAGCCTCAATTATGACAAATGTGACTTTCATGGTGGCAAACTGGGCCCCATTTTACATACCAGTATTTAACACATGCTATGCGTATTATGGTGTATATTAAGTAGTTTAGGAATATGAAATGTATGAAACGCTATTAAAAGTTTAAAAAAAAGTGTCAGCTAGAATCTGATTGGTTGCTATGGGCAACATCTCGACTTCTCCTTTCCCACATTTTAGTAAATCTAGGTCTGTCTGGTATACACACATCTAAAAAGGTCTTTTAGAGAAAGGGGAATGAGGGAAGGGAAAGTGGCTTTAAAATGCCCCAGATGAAATGATAGTATTGTTCCTTTATTGGGATCTTAGAGAATTGTTCCAAATTGATGCAGTCTCGGCACAAAGCATCCTCTGCAACTGTTTACAATATGTTGTATGTTATTTGGGCATTTTTGTAACCATTCAGATCCTTTTTTTTTTTTTAAATAAAAATTAACTAATACATTCACATCGGTGTTCTTATAAAAGCACGTCAGATCAGCTTGGTGTTTTAATGCTACTTCGTGGTAACAGATCATTTTGAGCTTGCAAGAATAAAAGTATATTTTATAAGGTTTGTTTACAGGAGAAATTGAGGAGAGGCAGTGGTGTGGTTCATATAGAAAACAATATGGAAGGAAGTCTGATCTGTCTTGTTTTACTCCAGTGCATCCTATTTAATGCTTTTCAGATTTTAGTTGTCCCAGATGTTTTGCTTTGTGTACTACTTACCCCGAGGGAAGGGGTAAAGGGGTGAGCTAAGGAGGCGTTAGTACAGAGCTGCAGAGTCCCTCCCTCTCCTCATAATCATCCAATGATTATCAGGCCCCTGAGATCACAGGGAAAGTGAATACAATAACACTTATAATACAGTCCCTTTTCTATAGTCTGACCAGAAATGGTCAAATTGCTAAAAACACCAACATATTGTAGATAGTACAAGATATATATCACTCCCACAAATAAACAATCTGTTATTTAAATTAATAACTTCAGTGAATGAATTCATTTATATATTTGTACTAAACATTAATAGAAATGGTTTACTTGTGTACAATGTTAAACACTTACAAAACAAACTGTCTCCATTGACAAGGAGATTTATTTTATGTCATTGTAATGGTCCATTTCCCAGTAGATATTTAGGGTAATGTATGCCACTTATAAATTGCTCTTGTATTGTAATATGTATATTTTCACATATACCTTCAGTACCGCTTTGTTTTTGTAGCTACTGTCCCCCTTCACCTCAGTCTGTCAAAGCAACTACTTTACCCTCTAATCAGTTGTCAATTAAGCAGAAGTCCTGTCGCCTACTTTTTAAATGTCATTAATTCCCAATTTGCTGTCTAGACTGAACTTCTTAGAATGCATAGTGATTACTATCAGTGCAGAGACCAGACCACTGTGCCAATATCCCTGCAGAAGCCACAGCCAGGGTGAAACATCGGGTAGCATGGTCATTTCCAGACCTTACACCCGAAGCATAAATGCATGCACCTTCGCCAATAGGGGTTAGCTAAACACATGGCTTCTTCCTGTAGGACAACTGCATTTGCACTGTAGCAAAGTCTGCAGGAACCTTATAAAATATATACAGCTTGAGAAAGGGCACGCTTGCCCGAAACGCGTCGCTGGTGGTTCATTCGTTTGGGTCTGCACTCCAGTACTTGTGTTCCCACTTCCCAGGATTGTTTACATCGCACTGCCATGGAACTCCCCGCAGCCTCCTCCTGGTGCAGCCATTACATCCATGGTTTCTTATCCAGGAGACTGCTATGGACTCTTCCACCGTCTGCACTTTTTAATCACGCCGTTTATTATTCAAGTACATTACAGGCCAATCAGCGCTTATCAGGTTCCCTTCCCCTATTTCTTTGAGCCTTATAAAATATTTTATAGCGTGTCCAAATCACCCTGGTTAACACTCAGGCAATTACTGGAAGTAGTATGACCCAATAAGTACCACACGAGCTTCTGACTTATTTCAACTACAGTGATTCTCCCAGCAGAAAGTTTTTGATTAAGTGGCTTTTTAATGGGTTTGTGTGGCAGCTTTTCAGCAGCGACATCTCTACTGGTTGATTGTGCTGCTTTAAACCACATTTCTGCACAAGAAAAAGCACTAAAAAGAAACCTGTTCTCACAACAATTTCTATTTCTCTCACAGCTACTTTTGGCATCTTGAGGTTGTTCTTAATTAGAGGCACAAATAACATTGTAACATTACACAGCAGTTTGCAATATCCTAGTAACCACCATTCTGTAAGGCTAGTATCCTAAATGACCACCATCAATTACTGCCAACATCTTAGTTCTCAAAACTAGGGGCTACTGCATGACATCAGGCCCAATGACGTTAAATTCTCTACCCCAGTCATCCAAGTGCAGGATTATCCTACTAATGGCGACTGCAGCGTAGTGTATGCCCAGAATTCTTCATTCACAATTACATCATTCAAAGATGTCATGTTTCTATACTCTCTACATGTGTAGCATAAGCGGGGAACGAGCTCAGAAGTTCACCACCTACCCCCCCCCCCCCCCAAAATATGAAGGGGCACCACCAAGCCTGGCTACAGTGCAGACATTTCACCCATCTGGAGACCAACAGGCAGCTTATACAGAGGTTTCTGTATAAGCTGCTGCGGCAGTTACATGATGGGAGTAGTAGTAGTGGGGTGGGTATTTGTGTGTATATATTTAAACATATATAATGTGGTTTAGACTTGGCTGCACCACCGCCGTTGTGGATCAATAGTATGGGTAATGAGTAGGATTCCCTCTGCATGTGAAAGTTCAGACCGAAGGATAAATCCTCGAGCCGACGCATTCTACATCCACCCTAGAAGTATCCCGTCACATATACTGTGGGTGTGGTATAATCACAAAGCCAGAAGTGTGGTATTAAAATTCCGATGGTTTATCATCATTAGAATAAAAGCACAATGCAAACAGAAAAGGTAATAGTAATAAGTGTCAGTAAAACAGAATTGGTTAACTATAACAGACACAAACCGTATATAAACATGACTGAACAGCAAATGGGAAGCAAAACACTGCTCAGAATACAGAGTACAGATGAATAATGACACATTACATTGCAAGCAAGGTGAAGCACACAAGGTTACTACAAGGTTACTACAATGTACAAAAGGTATGAAATAGCAGGTACTGCACAGATAACAATACAGGACCCAGACAACAGACTGACAATACAACAGACAAAACATCACAGAGAAAGGGTAAACAGAACACAGAATAGTATCAGCATATAGAAAAAGTTACACAATAAGATACAGAACACAATGCAAATCAAACTGCGAATACCACCAGCAATGCAGAGCACGACCTGAAGGAAGCACAGAGAGAGTCCTTGTTGAAGTACAGCCACAAGATCCCTGGGAATTAAAATAATTCATCAAAACATACAGGAAAGGGCAGTGTTTAAATAGCCAGGTGTCAGGTGCAACCCATGAGAGATGACGAGCAACACACACCTGACACCAGGCCCTGGGATTGAGCTAAACAGTGGCATCATTGGTAAATTTAGCCCTTAGATGTTCCAGAAAGTGATACAATATCATAATAAAAAATCCACCCAGAATTAGCTGGTTGTGGCGGTCTAGTGGGATGAGAGCTTGCAGTACTTTGCTAATGGTTGCAGAGGCGTGGGTTTGACTCTCCAGATAGACCAGAAACCTCAGTTTGAGTTGGTCTGGATACTTGCTGTCTTTCCAGTGATTTGGTTTTGACTCCTCCTGTCTGTGTTTTTGTCTTTGGATGTTCCAGGAAGCGATATGATATCATTACCAAAAATCCTTCCAACTGCCAACTGGCTGTGTTGGTCTAGTGGGATGAAAACCTGCTGAAGTCTGCTAATGGATGTAGAGGCGTAGGAGTTTGAATCTCCAGATGCCTCGGTGTGAGGTGATGCAGATCCTTTCTCTCTTTCCTGTGGTGTGATGATTGTGTCTTTGATTCACCTGTTAGAGTTTTTGTCTTTGGATGTTCCAGGAAGCGATATGTTATGATAACCAAAAATGCTTGAGGTTTAGTGGCAGTGATGGTGTTGATGAGGTTTAGTGGCAGTGATGGTGTTGATGAGGTTTAGTGGCAGTGATGGTGTTGATGAGGTTTAGTGGCAGTGATGGTGTTGATGAGGTTTAGTGGCAGTGATGGTGTTGATGAGGTTTAGTGGCAGTGATGGTGTTGATGAGGTTTAGTGGCAGTGATGGTGTTGATGAGGTTTAGTGGCAGTGATGGTGTTGATGAGGTTTAGTGGCAGTGATGGTGTTGATGAGGTTTAGTGGCAGTGATGGTGTTGATGAGGTTTAGTGGCAGTGATGGTGTTGATGAGGTTTAGTGGCAGTGATGGTGTTGATGAGGTTTAGTGGCAGTGATGGTGTTGATGAGGTTTAGTGGCAGTGATGGTGTTGATGAGGTTTAGTGGCAGTGATGGTGTTGATGAGGTTTAGTGGCAGTGATGGTGTTGATGAGGTTTAGTGGCAGTGATGGTGTTGATGAGGTTTAGTGGCAGTGATGGTGTTGATGAGGTTTAGTGGCAGTGATGGTGTTGATGAGGTTTAGTGGCAGTGATGGTGTTGATGAGGTTTAGTGGCAGTGATGGTGTTGATGAGGTTTAGTGGCAGTGATGGTGTTGATGAGGTTTAGTGGCAGTGATGGTGTTGATGAGGTTTAGTGGCAGTGATGGTGTTGATGAGGTTTAGTGGCAGTGATGGTGTTGATGAGGTTTAGTGGCAGTGATGGTGTTGATGAGGTTTAGTGGCAGTGATGGTGTTGATGAGGTTTAGTGGCAGTGATGGTGTTGATGAGGTTTAGTGGCAGTGATGGTGTTGATGAGGTTTAGTGGCAGTGATGGTGTTGATGAGGTTTAGTGGCAGTGATGGTGTTGATGAGGTTTAGTGGCAGTGATGGTGTTGATGAGGTTTAGTGGCAGTGATGGTGTTGATGAGGTTTAGTGGCAGTGATGGTGTTGATGAGGTTTAGTGGCAGTGATGGTGTTGATGAGGTTTAGTGGCAGTGATGGTGTTGATGAGGTTTAGTGGCAGTGATGGTGTTGATGAGGTTTAGTGGCAGTGATGGTGTTGATGAGGTTTAGTGGCAGTGATGGTGTTGATGAGGTTTAGTGGCAGTGATGGTGTTGATGAGGTTTAGTGGCAGTGATGGTGTTGATGAGGTTTAGTGGCAGTGATGGTGTTGATGAGGTTTAGTGGCAGTGATGGTGTTGATGAGGTTTAGTGGCAGTGATGGTGTTGATGAGGTTTAGTGGCAGTGATGGTGTTGATGAGGTTTAGTGGCAGTGATGGTGTTGATGAGGTTTAGTGGCAGTGATGGTGTTGATGAGGTTTAGTGGCAGTGATGGTGTTGATGAGGTTTAGTGGCAGTGATGGTGTTGATGAGGTTTAGTGGCAGTGATGGTGTTGATGAGGTTTAGTGGCAGTGATGGTGTTGATGAGGTTTAGTGGCAGTGATGGTGTTGATGAGGTTTAGTGGCAGTGATGGTGTTGATGAGGTTTAGTGGCAGTGATGGTGTTGATGAGGTTTAGTGGCAGTGATGGTGTTGATGAGGTTTAGTGGCAGTGATGGTGTTGATGAGGTTTAGTGGCAGTGATGGTGTTGATGAGGTTTAGTGGCAGTGATGGTGTTGATGAGGTTTAGTGGCAGTGATGGTGTTGATGAGGTTTAGTGGCAGTGATGGTGTTGATGAGGTTTAGTGGCAGTGATGGTGTTGATGAGGTTTAGTGGCAGTGATGGTGTTGATGAGGTTTAGTGGCAGTGATGGTGTTGATGAGGTTTAGTGGCAGTGATGGTGTTGATGAGGTTTAGTGGCAGTGATGGTGTTGATGAGGTTTAGTGGCAGTGATGGTGTTGATGAGGTTTAGTGGCAGTGATGGTGTTGATGAGGTTTAGTGGCAGTGATGGTGTTGATGAGGTTTAGTGGCAGTGATGGTGTTGATGAGGTTTAGTGGCAGTGATGGTGTTGATGAGGTTTAGTGGCAGTGATGGTGTTGATGAGGTTTAGTGGCAGTGATGGTGTTGATGAGGTTTAGTGGCAGTGATGGTGTTGATGAGGTTTAGTGGCAGTGATGGTGTTGATGAGGTTTAGTGGCAGTGATGGTGTTGATGAGGTTTAGTGGCAGTGATGGTGTTGATGAGGTTTAGTGGCAGTGATGGTGTTGATGAGGTTTAGTGGCAGTGATGGTGTTGATGAGGTTTAGTGGCAGTGATGGTGTTGATGAGGTTTAGTGGCAGTGATGGTGTTGATGAGGTTTAGTGGCAGTGATGGTGTTGATGAGGTTTAGTGGCAGTGATGGTGTTGATGAGGTTTAGTGGCAGTGATGGTGTTGATGAGGTTTAGTGGCAGTGATGGTGTTGATGAGGTTTAGTGGCAGTGATGGTGTTGATGAGGTTTAGTGGCAGTGATGGTGTTGATGAGGTTTAGTGGCAGTGATGGTGTTGATGAGGTTTAGTGGCAGTGATGGTGTTGATGAGGTTTAGTGGCAGTGATGGTGTTGATGAGGTTTAGTGGCAGTGATGGTGTTGATGAGGTTTAGTGGCAGTGATGGTGTTGATGAGGTTTAGTGGCAGTGATGGTGTTGATGAGGTTTAGTGGCAGTGATGGTGTTGATGAGGTTTAGTGGCAGTGATGGTGTTGATGAGGTTTAGTGGCAGTGATGGTGTTGATGAGGTTTAGTGGCAGTGATGGTGTTGATGAGGTTTAGTGGCAGTGATGGTGTTGATGAGGTTTAGTGGCAGTGATGGTGTTGATGAGGTTTAGTGGCAGTGATGGTGTTGATGAGGTTTAGTGGCAGTGATGGTGTTGATGAGGTTTAGTGGCAGTGATGGTGTTGATGAGGTTTAGTGGCAGTGATGGTGTTGATGAGGTTTAGTGGCAGTGATGGTGTTGATGAGGTTTAGTGGCAGTGATGGTGTTGATGAGGTTTAGTGGCAGTGATGGTGTTGATGAGGTTTAGTGGCAGTGATGGTGTTGATGAGGTTTAGTGGCAGTGATGGTGTTGATGAGGTTTAGTGGCAGTGATGGTGTTGATGAGGTTTAGTGGCAGTGATGGTGTTGATGAGGTTTAGTGGCAGTGATGGTGTTGATGAGGTTTAGTGGCAGTGATGGTGTTGATGAGGTTTAGTGGCAGTGATGGTGTTGATGAGGTTTAGTGGCAGTGATGGTGTTGATGAGGTTTAGTGGCAGTGATGGTGTTGATGAGGTTTAGTGGCAGTGATGGTGTTGATGAGGTTTAGTGGCAGTGATGGTGTTGATGAGGTTTAGTGGCAGTGATGGTGTTGATGAGGTTTAGTGGCAGTGATGGTGTTGATGAGGTTTAGTGGCAGTGATGGTGTTGATGAGGTTTAGTGGCAGTGATGGTGTTGATGAGGTTTAGTGGCAGTGATGGTGTTGATGAGGTTTAGTGGCAGTGATGGTGTTGATGAGGTTTAGTGGCAGTGATGGTGTTGATGAGGTTTAGTGGCAGTGATGGTGTTGATGAGGTTTAGTGGCAGTGATGGTGTTGATGAGGTTTAGTGGCAGTGATGGTGTTGATGAGGTTTAGTGGCAGTGATGGTGTTGATGAGGTTTAGTGGCAGTGATGGTGTTGATGAGGTTTAGTGGCAGTGATGGTGTTGATGAGGTTTAGTGGCAGTGATGGTGTTGATGAGGTTTAGTGGCAGTGATGGTGTTGATGAGGTGTAGTGGCAGTGATGGTGTTGATGAGGTTTAGTGGCAGTGATGGTGTTGCTGTTGAAGTGGATGAAGCGTGTGGTGGGGTTCGGAGCATCCTCCTCTCTCTCTCTCTCATGGACCAATCCCATCTCCCCGCTCTCCTCCAATCAGCCGCCTCGTTACATGCCGGAGCCGGTGGGTCACATGACGGGTGCGGGGACCGGTGCCGGCTGCTTCCCATGTAACGACAGGTGTCACCCGGGGAGGAGACGATGGCTGCGGACGAGCTGGCTTCCAGGCTGAACCGGCGGCTGCGGATGGGGGACCCGGAGGAGGCTGAGCGGGAGCCGCCGGGCAGGAGAGTCTTCAACCCGCACACCGAGTTCCGGGAGTTCAGCCGAAAGCAGATCAAGGACATGGAGGCGATGTTCAGACAGTGAGTGCCCGGGGACCCCGTGCCCAGCACCCGCCCTCCTTACATGGCACCTGCACCACTGGCAGACCCCTCTCCTCACCACTGCCTGATCCTGCACTCCCATACATGCCACTCACTGCCAGACCCTGCACCCCAATACTAAATTCTGCACCCCTATTCCATACATGCCAGACCCTGCACCCCAATACATGCCACCCGATACTAGAACCTGCACCCCTACCTCCATACAACTCACTGCCAGATTCTATACCTCCAGCACACACCAGTACCAGCTTATGCACCGCTACTATCATTCACCCCCCTTTACATCTGTTGCCCCTCACTCACTACTGCCTTACACCAATCTGCCATCCATCGCTATCCCTCATATCATTGCATTTAAAGCACAGCTTATAGTAAAATCATGTTCCATCACTTTGCTTTATGTTGGAGAATGATGGAAAGCTCTGCTGACCAGTGTGTGGGGTTGGGGGGGTTGATATCCTCTATCTCCCCCATCAGCTCTTGGTAGATGGAAACCTGTTACAATTTGCATTTCTTGGCTTCTACATCAGTCATTTTTCATCCACTATGCTTGAAGGATTGCTCCTTGTCGCAGTGAATGGGTTAATGTCATTATGGTATCCTCACGCCACACAGGGTGGGGGCTGTGTACAAAATGGCTATTTCATTCACTATGGAGCAGTGGATGTAGTGTCAGGACACAGGCTAGCAGCATATAAGGGCAAATCATCTTCTGCTATAAATCTTCCTGGAAGGGAACAGGTTACACACATTTGTACTCGTTGGCAAATTAAATATGTATTCTGTCATTATGAGGATCCTTTTTAGTCTTGATCAGTTATATTTATTGTGTTTACATCATTAGATGTCTTAGCCCACTACACTGACTTTAGCAGTGCATAGGTTTCAACAGGTAGAGTATGGGGGAATACAACCCACCCAGCGGCCAGCCATCTCCTTAGGATCCTAGCATTTTGTTATTGCAGATACACATTTACAGTTTGGTGTTGACGGCTTGTGTATTGCAATCTCTATGCACATTTCCTCTAGTATTTTACAGTGTCTACCTTGTATAGGTTGCAGATCCAGTTATCTCCTGCTTAATCTAGATTCAGATATGCTAGAATTTAATATTTGACACATTTTCACAGTTTTTGGACAAATGCATTGAGATTGAATTGCAAATGGATGTTTTTCCCAGACATGTAGATGAAAGTGTTAATGCATTCATATTAATGCTGTCTTACTCCATATAACACTGCAGCAATGTATCATAATTCTAAATATGTATCGTAACTAATTATGTATCATAACTAAATATTTATAAGTGGGACTGAACAGATACTATTACTGTTGCCTAAATTTGTGTATGTGTATATAATAAAACAAGATTTACTACCATTCAAAAATCTATCACTCCTGTGCATGTCGGCTGGGAAGGCTGTTATTAGTCAGTGTAGTCTGAAGCACTATTACACTGCCAGCCATTATTTCACAGGAATATTCTATTTCATGACTCAGTCACTATTTTATGCAATCTGTGTGACATCAGAGAGAGGTCCTTGTTGTACGTATTGCATGAAATAGAATGTATTTGTCTAATCTGTCTAGCAAAACACAAGCCACATTCTTGAATGGTTGTACACTTGCTGTCTTATATTATACATATTGTAGCACTAAGTGTGCATCCCTTCATGGTGAATTCCCTTTGATAGACACCTGCTTTTCTGCTTTAAAACGAGAACATTTGTTTAGTCTGATAGCTTAATTTCTCCCTTAAATAATAATGTTAATAATCATAGAGGGCACTCATTTTGCTGAAAGCCGATTAACTGTTACCCCTATTACCCTGCACCATGCCTGAGCACCCCCTCCTAATTATACATAAGGAATGCCACAAAGGGCCAGTGTTTCTAAGCTGTGGCCTTGGAAAAGTGGAGCCACTAATAAGATGTTAGCTGACATTCTCTACTAGAGCTAGAATCTGATTTGTTGCTATAGGCAACATGTCCATTTTTACAAACCTGCAGCTTAGTAAATCTGGCCCAAGATGACCAGTAATGAGACTGGAAGAAACCTGACTCCTTTACCAGATGGCTTATATCTCTAGTGCACATGTAATTCACACGACCTTCAGAAACTTCTCAGGTGTGGATGCTGAGAATTGTGTATCCTCAGCCTGCACCTAAGATCTCTTCTGTTTACTACCTCTGGTATCTCCTCCTTACAACACACTCTGGGCCAGATCCAGACCTATGTTCCGTAGCATAATTGCATGTCTAAATACTATGCACTACCTTTGGGTGGACGTAGTTTTGCCTTTTTATGATTTTGAAACCCTACCTTAACTTTCCAAGCATAATGGCTGCACTTACTTACGCCCATACTGTACGAGTTAAATGCCTCCCCCCTGCCTCTGAAGCATAATTACTGGCACGCCCCTTAGTCCGTAGTTACCCTGTTGCTCGGAGGCTCATAAGTACGTTCAGAGTCTCTGGTCGGAACATCTGCCGCGTGCATGCACAGAACATACAAAACTATGTTTTTATGACTAAATACGCTAGCGGTCCTATCTCTGGGTCTGTCCCTCTCTCCCCTTCCTACTCGTGTCTCTAACGTCAAAAGCAGTGAGAACCAATAAAATGTCAAAAGAAAAAAAAGCGTATAACAATTACTGGTAAAGTGAAAGTATACACACATTGGAAGAAATTTGGATTGAATATTTAGGCTGTTTTATGCATGCAATGTCTCGTCAGGTGTGCATGCCAAGGATGTCCAGCACAGATCTGCTCTCACATGAATACAGAGAGAAGTTACTAGCTCCCTAGCTGATTGGAGGGTACTTGTGAGTACAGAATGGACCCACATGTGTACCATCCTATATCCCACTTTTGCAAGGGTAGTGCACTTTGGTCAGATGCATCTACTGACCTCTGATCCCCCCCCACCTTCAGTTTTACACAACCACCCCACTTAAAATGGGGCAATGGGTAATTGTACGCAAGGAGATAACTTAAGTCCTTGCGGTACGATTAGCAGCGCATTGAGAATGGACAGGTTGCATGCATAAGTACCCTGATGGTCTCAGGATCTGGGCGGCTTGTTATGCAGCAGTCCCTGGCAATGGGTAGTGTTCACTACTGGGGGGTTGGTGGAAAGATTGCCCTATACAGGTGCAGAAAATGCCATCCCATGTGCTATATCTACTATGCTTTGTCTTTGCCAAGTCTACAAGATGTTCAGAAGAAACCAGGGGCGTACACAGTATTGTATAACATTTATTTTGTTATAAGCCATTACATACTGTAATCAGATAATGCTCCCTTGTGATGCCACGATTGTGTATCATTTAGGTCAGCGATCAAACACAGATGGCCTTCAACACCTATAATGTGGTTCCGTGTCTATCAAATATGCATGTTATAGCTTGTAACATTTGTACTATGGTGGTCTTACACGTATGACTCATTGCCATCCTCACTGGACCTTCCCATCTCATGTCTCCAGCGTGTAAGACAATGTCTGGGGAAAAAACACAACAATACCATGTTAGGGATTGTGTGGCCTGCGCTGCACAGAGTGACCTCCAGGGGTGTGCTGTGTGTCAGCTTCTAGGGCACTTTTAGCAACCAGCACAATTGGCAGTGGATGAACAGAATAATGATAGGGTAGGGTTGTTGATCAGTGCAGTTAGAATTAGAATAGTCTTTTTGATGAGCTGATGGGGGATGGTAAATATAAAAATAGCACAAATTACATTGAAATCCAACATTCATTCATTTTTATTTAGTTTGTACTTTCTCAATGCGCTGCAGTTACTGGCTCTGAACATATCATTCTCTGCTTTTTCTTATGTAAAAGGAAATATATTTAGTTTTTTTTTATAATTACCAATGGAAGATAGTAACATTTTAATAAAATAAAAAAGAAACAAATGTACGAATAAAATGTTTTCTTTATTGAGCTAAGAAACTTTACCTCGAATTCTGCTTTCACTGTATATATTTGCCTCCCTTTACATCGTGCAGCTCAGCATGGTATTGCTCAGGTCTTCACTTGCACCTAAAAAAAAAAAAAGGTATAAGGTCATTTCTGGATCAGCACCAGTGAGTAAAAGCATTACACGTCTATGTACACAGGCAATCATTGTGTCAGTACCATCTTTAAACTGGGACAGGTCTATACTGTGATAAGACACGTTCTCTCCTCTGTATATCATAGGGGTTCCTATATCAGACAATTACTCCTATATTCTTTGTCTGTGCTGCAATTAACTGAACACCGCTCCAATCTAATAAACAAGTCATTGGCATTGTTTAACCTCTAGCACTATGGCTGCGACCTAAAATCTAGATCAACCATGAATGATTATTTTGTACATATTGCGATGACTATTATCGTGCATTGGTGACTTATTGGCTGATTTCGTCCAATGGCACAAAGTATTTGGTGTTTGATGCAGTCCCCAACAATCTCATTAGGTCATATTTGGGGCTAGACTAAACTTCAGAAATGGAAAAGTGGAGATGTTGCCCATAGCAACCAATGAGATACCAGCTCTCACGTTCCCATTATATATGAGAGAATCAGTATATAGTCAGCTAGAATCTGATTGGTTGCTATGGGCAACATCTCCTTTTTCAAACCCAGTTTAGTAAATCTAGCACTTGAATTTTGATGGTGTAAGGGGGGTAACTCACATGGGTTTATTTATCTCTTGGGGGGAAAATAAATATGCATTCATACTGAAATCAGATGTTTAATCAGGATGATGCTACAGCAACAGATATCTTGAACACCGGTAAAGCTGATCATATTAAACCATCCACACATTTAAAGCCGCTCGGTTATCATCAACTAAAAAAAAATCACAAATGTGTTAGAGCATTTGTTTCAGTTTCCCTGCTAGCAGCTATGTTTACAATCACCAAGGGCTTAAGATGGAGCTTGAAAATGAGAGGAAAGCTACTCCTGGGCTAAACCATGTTGATTGCAGGGGAGTCATATTTCATCTGTTGCAAACAGTATTAGAGGTGAGAGGTGATGTTTCCTATCCCAAGTCTAAATAACAGTGTGATAGTAACGCTGGTCAGTATCTGTGTGCAGTAAGCTATTCAAAGATATATCCCTGCAAGCAAATAATACAATTACCTTGACTCCCCCTGAAATCAACATGGTTTAGCCCAGGAGTAACTTTCCTCTCAATTTCAAGCTCCTTCTTAAATCTGGATCCAGCCCCAAGAGTGTAACCTGAACTAACCTGGTTCTCCAGCAGGGAAGGTCGGAATACCCAGGAGGGTGATGCCATCTGCAGAGGCTGCTTCTAGCTTTGTGATTGTGGCAAGGCTTTATACCCGGGCACTTCAGCTGATCGACAGCCAGATATGTGGACAATAGTAGACAGCACCAGAAAGAAGTCTCCGTTAAAGCTTACGTACCTTGCGCCTATTGCGTAATCTTTCTGCGTCCCTGACGACGGTTTAATATTCATTGTAGGGATGTTTTTCATCTCAATACAGTGCCTCCTTTCTTTTCCAACCGCCAGGTACGATGCGGGTAAGGACGGCTTTATCGATCTCATGGAGCTGAAGTTGATGATGGAGAAGCTCGGCGCTCCACAAACACACTTGGGGCTTAAGGACATGATTAAAGAAGTGGATGAGGATTTTGATGGAAAGCTCAGCTTCAGGGAGGTGAGTCAGAGCCTGTGCATCGTGCCTGTACAGCTGAAATGACATCCACACACACAGTGATTCATTGGGGTTCTCATTAATAAGATATTTTAATCTAGTCTTATCGATGTATGGTGTAACGCACGACTCACACCTATAGAATGAATTATCTTCCAATGACCTTGGTCACACAGAGGTGAATAATGAATTGCACGATATGGTGGGTTCAATGTCCTAGAGAATACATTTTGTCAGCAGATCACACTCTGTATATAATGTGCGGCTTCCATTATACATTCCTGATTTTACTGCAAAATGTGCTTCAAACACTCTGAATCGTCCCATGGATGGCGCAAGTGCAGTACAGACGACGTAGCATTCGTACCTCTCCTATAGTTATCAGTTGTGGGTCCGGTCCATGGCATTTAGACTGAATACTCTTAAGGAACAATAAAAACATCTAAAATGGAAATATGTACAACCACAAATCAGTCATGGACACTCCTAATATAGCAATCTATTTCTTAATACATTTAGGGCCAGATTTACTAAGCTGCGGGTGGGTAAAAATGGAGCTGTTGCCCATAGCAACCAATCAGATTTTAGCTGACATTCTCTAGTTTGTAAAAAGAGTGAGAGCTAGAATCTGATTGGTTGCTATAGGCAACATCTCCACTTTTCTAAACCTGCAGCTTAGTAAATCTGACCCTTAATCACCACATCTAACATTCATCTCAAACATTAGGGGCTCTCGTTGGATAGTCCTGGGGTTACATTTACTAGACATCGGAAAAGGAAACGTGGAGCTGTTGCCCTTAGCAACCACAGATTTCTAGCTCTCACTTTCCTCCGACATACTAGAGAATGTGAGCTAGAATCTGGTTGCTATTGGCAACATCTCTACTTTTCCTTTTTTCCCCGCAGTCTAGTGATGCTTTGCAGCACTCAATGTAAATATATTAAGGAAAGGTCTACGTGTGTTGCATGGATTCTCTGCAATAAAACACCAGCGTAGTACAGAAAAATATAAATGTGCATAGGATTTTGGCAGATTATCCTAGTAAGTTGAATAAATTTACAAAGCTGTTTATATTAACCAGTCATGGTCACACCACATCTTAAACACTGGTTGATACAAACAGGTAAGTCCATCATATAGATCAGTGCTCCTCAGCCTTTTCTCACCCGCGGCACACCTAAGCCCTTCCCAGAATTCCGCGGCACACCAAAAGCTAAATATACAAAAAAAGGAATTACTAAGTACATACACAGATATTACATTAACTGTTATTTTTTATTTAATAAATAAAAAAATCGCGGCTAAAAACGTTTTTTTTTTCTTATAACTAATTTAACTATGTTAGCCCCCATCATGTGGCTGCAGCCTCCCCAGTAATCCCGCATTCATGTATCTGCAGCCTCCCCAGTATCCCCTTATTTCCTTAAGGCAAGGTTTTCCAGTGCTTTTTTCCCCGGTTGGAGGCATTGCACTGAGGCACACTTAGCAACATCCTGTGGCACACTGGTCGAGGAGCACTGATAAAGATTGAAGGTTTATGTCATACATAGGACACCTTCAGCATGCCAGGTGTCATGAAACTACAATTCCCAGCATGATCAAATACATAGGCACAGCTGATACCATGCAGAGCATAATGGGACTTGTAGTTCCACTACACCTGGACTACCACAGGTGTTTCAGTTATTTAATATGAAAGAACACTCTCTGTGAATGCACACAAGGTTTTTGCTTCTTTATATCTGCTTTCAACACTTTAGGACAAGCACCTGTGCCCACTTAATATTTTCAGCAGAATAATAACCAGAACATCTTGCTTATGCAATTTACAGCAGTCTTGTGTTTTCCCCTGAACACTCCACTGCCGGGCTGCTGTACTATATGGAAGAATTCATTGGTCCTATAAAAGAGGTGGTTACAGTGGGCCAGCGATCAGGAAATCCGCACTCGCTTTGTTCCTAAAGCTATCAAATTCCATTCACTTATATTTTCTATACTACATAAAGATTCCCATTCAAGCAGCGCTACACAGACCATATAAATGTCACAAAGATGAACAATCGCCACCTTCCACTAATGTATGACATTGAATAAATGGGGAATGCAAATTCCAACTAATGTTTTTATCTATTTCATGCATTAGTGGAAGGTGCCTATTGTTCAACTTAGTGTCATTTGTATAGTCTGTGTAGCGGTGGTTGAATGGGAACGTGTGATAGATACTTTATGGTGACTGTATACATACATAATGGGAGAAAAAGCTAAGTATATAATTGCACATTCAGTCTAATAAAAATGAGTAATATTGCAGATTACCTAAAGTTCTGCTTTAGATCTAGCCTTGTCCCTAAAGTCGTATGGGCTCCGCTATGTTTGGACTGTCCAATCAGCAGCTCGGGAAACAAACTTATGCATTAGCTGTAAATGACAACAGAAAAGTCCATCAGTAGTACCCCATATGACTGTAAGGAGCACTGATTGGTTGATGCATAAACACTGATTGCTAATCCTGTTGTCTTTATGTAAGTAACTTCTAGTTACCTGGCAGATGTGCTAAACCATAACTACATATGTAAAAAAAACTCTACAAGTGCAACATAAAACATAAGGTGAAGGGAAATCTAAATATTAAAAGGGGTTGTTCAGAAGAAGAAAAAAAAACAATAGATGAGGTTGCTGGGACCAGCTCTCATATGGACACCTCCTTGGAGCTGATCATCTATTGAATGGGCCTTTAATGTTTCCAAGGACAGCACAATGAAGGAGAAATGTGTGCAGTATGTGGCTCTGTAAACCCTGATGGAGTCAGCAGAGGTTATTCTGCCTAGTTTATTATGCTCCGGGCTGTGCTGTGAATGGACGGACGCTAATTCATAAGCTGGAGGCAAAGTGGTCACCTACCTGAGTGAGCAACAGTCACCAGCGATGGCTAATAGCTTCCCCCACAATGCATCACGGCATCAGATTGCAGGATATTTCATGCTGAGGAAATGCAGAAAGAATGGTATTATTCACCAGAGTATAATCCTGCGCATCATTTCATTAGGCTAATTAGATTTGTAACTCCCAGAACAAGAACTAGCAATTATATCTGCTACGTTATGAAGATTGTGGCCAGCCACTCTGTGCATTTGCTTTAGAACAGGAGTTCTTAGAGACCCTTAACAGTGCATGTTTTCCAGATCTCCTCAAACACAAGTCATCCAGCCGTGGATCTTTTCACATGTCCGTCAGTAAGGTGCTCCAGCAAAGGAGACCTGGAAAACATGTCCTGTTATGGGGTTTCCGAGGACCGGTTTAAGAACCCATGTTTTAAAGGTTTTCCCTGTGCAGGAAAAGGGGCCCTGTATACAGATTAGAGGGACTACTGACATCCATCTGTGTGGGCCTCCGCTCGCTAGCAAGAAGTTCTGTCTGCAGACCCCCTACTCTAACACCTCCGCACGTAGAGGAATCTCTTTCAGAGTAGCGACCCATTCTCAGAAGTGATCCCTGGCTGAACTTTGGATCCCGATCCAACCTGTGAATGCAGCACTTGCGTATTTCCAAAAGGCAGCCATTTTACAATCCTGACGATTGGGAAAATGCCCCCTAGTGTTAGCCTAGATCTGTTTCACTACATCTCAAAAGGCTCCTTTTTTGTGGTCCTATATTTTTTTTTAAGACAAGGGACTGAAAAACGCACACATGCGCAAATGCCGCTTTCCTAGGACGGATTTCAATCCAGCGTTTCATTCTCGGAGAGCATGCGTAGCACCTCTCTACTATCTGAACTTAAGGGTCATCCCCATACACATATATCCGCACCTACTTCTCCGTCCCCGTTTTTTAAGTGCCTTATGGCACTACCCGTGCGCATTTTCCCTCAAGTGGGATAATACGCACAGAGATTCCCCAGCCCTCCCCCAGCCTTATTTACATCCCCCCCAGCCTTATTTACATCCCATCCTCCCACTTTACGGGAGGAACCCCGGAGGCTGCCGTGACCTCCTCTTACTTTAAAAACTACGTGTGTTCTTTAAAGACCGCTCATAGTTAATCTGCATACGGGACCAATACATAAATTGCGCAGTCTATAGGACTACACATGTGCAGTGGCCCCATACACAAAATTCCGCACTTAAAAAGCATCCGGTCCAAAGTTTTAAGGCAGGGTCCATTGATAGTATTCATACTACAGGGGGGAGTGCTCTGGCAGTCCAGATGTGGTCTGTGGGTCCTCCATATCACTTGGTGTCCTGTCTATCTCCGTGCCGTGGATATATGTGTAGCTTATACTTCCAGCTATTGCATCTTTCTAACACCTTTATTTCCTCTGTTAGTTCCTTTTAATTTTCCGCAAAGCTGCTGCCGGGGAGCTGGAGGAAGACAGCGGCCTGCACGCTCTCGCCCGTCTCTCCGAAATCGATGTTTCCATTGAGGGCGTGAAAGGAGCAAAATGCTTTTTTGAAGCCAAGGTAATCCCATAGGAAATCTTAGTACAGGTCTGACCCCTGACACTACAAGTCTCAGCAAGCTTTGTCATCTATGGCATTATAGAGGCTTATGGTTTGCGATCACTTACTACAAATCCCAGCATGCTCTGTCTACTTCATGTGATGGAATAAAACCAGGCATCCAAATTGGTTTCCGGGCACTACGAAGACAATAACAAATTAGACAATGATGTACTGGACACATTAACGCCAGATGTATCATAACTGAAAGAGATTTAACTGCAAAAAGTGTTATGTTGGCATGGGTACCAAGCTGGCAGTGCCAAGGTCAGCCGGGTGCACCTTAAATTACACAAACAAAAAACCACTAGCGATTCTTTACCTTGTCCAGGGCTCTTGCTCTTGGCTCTCACCTCCAGCCTATTCTCCCACCGTAACGTCACACACGTGAGGTGTCGGCATTAGGCTATTGTGGCGTGGAGTTATGTCAGATATAGGGAGACCCATCGGTTAATCCTTTTGGCATTCAAGTGCCGCAGGTTCACATTCAGCATTCTCCATTACATACTATACCCATCAGACGCTTTATTATGATTAAGTTTACACTTAAAAGTAAGAAAAAACAAAAATGAAAAAATATTTATGTCTGACATTGCATTTTGGTGTAAATAATTTACTTCTCCGGTAAAGTAAGAGCACTCATATAGAAAAACACAAGTCATATAAGCAAATAAGTCCTCACAGGCCTGTAGCATGCAGACAGTCCTAAACTACCAGCTGGCATTTCTTGTGCGCATTCTCATCCGTCACTGGAGCATTGTCGTCTTGCGTTCCGAGGGGCATGTGGAGGGATGTAGTGAATGTACAGTAAGCGTTAGCAAGTGCACCCAAACCAGAGCTGAACACACACAAAAAACGACTCTACCTCAAAACACGTACACCAATCACAGGTCAGGTCTAGGTTCAGGGGGCTGACCTTCCTCAACCAATCCCTTTCCCTTCCTTTAGGATGTGACACTTTCATTAATAATTGTCCATATTGTGCACGTTTTAATGAGTTTCTGCATACATTAAGGACATTTTAATTTTTCATTTAATAAAAATGATTTTCTCTGCTTTAGTGCATGCTTATCACAACTGCTGTGTTTGCACTGGTCAGAACTTCTTGTTACAGTGTACAACGGGCCAGATCCAGACCTACGACCACTAACGTATTTTTACGCTAGCCGGAGTCGTAAAAACGCTGTTTTGCATGTTCTGCGCATTCGCACGGCAGATGTTACGACCCGAAACTCTGAACGTACTTATGAGCTTACGATCGACATCGTAACTACGAACGAAGGGGCTTGCCAGACACACGACACCTGTAGTTACGCTTCGGAGGCAGGGTGAGGCATTTAAATCGTACAGTATGTGCGCGCTTAGGTGCGGAAGTATGTTCAGCCATTACGGTTGACAGAAGTTACACTTGGAAAAGTTAAGGTAGTGTTTGAAAAGCGTAAAACGGAAAAAATATGTACGACCGAGGGGAGTGTATAGGAATTACGAAAACGTAAATACGCAACACGTTGAAACGTAAAGGGAACGTAGGTCTGGAGCCGGCCCAGTATATCTGGCCACATATCTGCTTTGAACTCTGCGGCTGTGCCCGGCTTGCCTTAACTGAATGTAATGCACAGGACAGCATCGTGTGCTCGTGTGGATTACACCTCCGTGGCACACACCATGCATACAGATTTGTGTTTACCTGTGGAACTGGCCATAAATAGGTACAAAACTAGCATTTAATTCACCTCATCGAATAAACAGTCTGTTATTTTGTTTTAAGTATTATTTTTAGTCGCAAAGGAAAAAGGGCCGGATCCAGAACTACGTCCGCCTTCCATAGACAGACGTAATTCAATGAACAATAGCTACTGTGCATGCGTATAGCTATTGTACGTAATCTGCGTATCGTTTCTATACGTAGATTGCGTATATGCGGTTGAAACGATACGCAGATTACGTACAATAGCTATACGCATACGCAGTAGCCATTGTTCATTGAATTACGTCCGTCTATGGAAGACGGACGTAGTTCTGGATCTACCCCAAAGTGCTTAAGGACTAAATCCCATCATCTTGTAGGGACGCACATACAGAGTCTGCCTCTAAAAACAACATATTGGGAACATTCTTCTTCTATATTTGGTGCTACTGTACATTCCGTCCAATAAGATTGACCTTTGTAAATATATACATTGACTAGGGCGGCCCTATAAATCAGCACCGGCTCCTCTGACAAACATAACACTTCCTCTGTATACACACTCAGGTACAAGCCATCAATCACGGAAGCCGATTCGAGCAGGAGATCAAAGCGGAACAAGAGGAGAAAAAAAGACAAGCAGAAGAAAAGGAACAGAGAAAAGCTGCTTTCAAAGAGCTACAATCTACCTTCAAGCCATAAAGAGCCCACTATTTTCATAGCATGCACAAAGAGAAATCTATACAGGGGGGTCGGCTAAACCTGGCACTTCCGCCAAGGTGTGACTGCTGCCAGCTATGGTCGCGGCATCATACACCTGCGGGCAGACACGTTTACACCCTCCTATAAAATATTTGCAAAAAGAGAATCTCTAATTTATTGCTTATGGTTGAATGGACCAATAAAGTGAATCATTTTATTAGTGAATTCCATTTCTTTTATTTTGTTGCAGACGCTGTATTTTTTTACATCATTATACCGCTGTTTTCTGTGAAACGTGTAAATAAACAAAGGAGAACACGTGTTATGCTTGTTTTTGGTATTTCTTTACTCTTCATTATGTCTCTGATCGAAGCACAGGTCAGCAGCACATTAGTTTGTGATGCTGGTTTAAGCAACCAGTGTGACAGGTGTGTGAAAAATACAATTCCCATCATGCTATGGGGTGTTGGAGCATGCTGGGTAGTTTCACGGTTGGTTATGTCTGTAAATGTGACCAGTAGAGGCTCACCTGTTCTCATCTAATGCTTCAGAGCTGGACAGTCTACATAGAACATGGGACAGAGAGACTACGTAAAACATGGGACAGAGAGACTACGTAAAACATGGGACAGAGAGACTACCTAGGACAGAGAGACTACCTAGAACAGAGAGACTACATAGAACATACAACAGAGAGACTACCTAGAACAGAGAGACTACATAGAACAGAGAAACTAAATAGAACATAGAACAGAGAGACTACATAGAACACAGAACAGAGAGACTACATAGAACAGAGAACACAGAACAGAGAGATTACATAGAACAGAGAGACTACCTAGAACAGAGAGACTACATAGAACATAGAACAGAGAGACTACAGGAAGTAATCATTAATAGATGGAGCAGAGAAGGGACAGGGGGATATAGCAGATTTCACAAATATTTCGGGGTGTAACCAGGTACCTGAGGGGCATTAATCACAGGAAGAGCTGTAATGGAAGACCAGGGGCCAGATTTACTAAGCTGCCAGTTTGGAAAAGTGGAAATGTTGCCCATAGCAACCAATCAGATTCTAGCTCTCACTTTCCCATTACATAATAGACAATGTCTGCTAGAATCTGATTGGTTGCCATGGGCAACATCTCTACTTTTCCAAACCCGCAGCTTAGTAAATCTGGCCCCAGGACATGTGCATCAACTGGAGGGTGGTGGGTTTAAAGGAAATGTGTGGAAAAATGACTTTACTAGAAGGGCAGCTGATGAGTGGAATAATATCCCATCTGGGTTGGTAGAGACTAACTCAGGACAATGCTTGGGATAATTACATCCTAACTTTTCCATTAGATTTAGTGTCAAATAGGTTCTAGGGTCAGTACAGCTTAAAAACCAAACAACTGGGCTGAATGGATGGGCCCTTGTGGCTCTGACCTGCCGTCCCTTTACCAATACAATACATTTAACATATAGAAACTGACTCCTATGTAACAGGCATCTTACACAAGTGTTACAGGTTACAACGCAAGGAAACGGGGGCCAGCACTGCCTTTATTGGTTATCCAGAAGGCATAGGCAACCTGTGGCTCTCCAGGTGTGGTTAAACTACACATCCCATCATGCTCTGCCAGTTATTCACTATAACTATGCTCTTACAGACCCTCCAAACTGTGTACTAGTTATTTGAATAGAAAGTTGTGTAACACAGGTGACTGCAATCAGAGATTAGGAAGGAAGAGCAGGAGCAGAGTATTTTGTACCGAATGGAGGGGGTCATGTTGGAGGGTATGCTGTTAGAGTATGTTGGGACTTACAGTATACAGTATAAGTATACAGGGGTAACACTTCTAAATGTCATACACGCCCTGAAGACTGGGATGTCCGAGGGAAGAAAGAAACGTAGGTATGTGGAGGAGGCGCTTGATGTCGCAGTTTATGCAAATCACGTCATGAAACTCCGCGCTCTTTCAATCAATGCTACTATTCATAGCGTTGCTAGGGCTGGGGTAAGGATTGATGATGCTAGGACTTACAGTATTGACAGGCAGCGGAAGGACCTGAGGCTGTGATATGCATTAAATCACGGCTTCAAGCCCATTGCGTGAGATTTCAGGAGAAAATTACTACATTTCAGAAGCCGGCAGCCCTAATATAAATTTCAGTCTATATGGTGTATCAACGGCATAGTGTACTCACAGCAAATATCAAGATACAGCACATACTGAATGTCGGTTTGCAATAGCAGCAATGTAATACATACATAATGCATTTAGCCCCCAAAAAACACAAAACCATTGCACTAATTGCACTTACCCTTCGTAGCAGGTGAGAGAGACATTGTATCTCCTCAGCCCTGAATTCATTGGGGTTGGATGGTTACAGAGGGGGAGAAAAAGCTGTAAAATAAAAGCAGGAAAACAAACACAGCAGGTGTTAATATCGGAAGTCGTTTTCCTACAATATGAAAAATAGTGACGGAACAGACAGAAGAGAAATGATAAACAATTACCTCCAAACAGGCCTATATTAGGGACAGCAACCACCAAAGACAAACAGCAGCACATATCCCACTGTGGCCTAGGAATAGGCTAAACAATGTTTTATATGGACTATACAGCCTAGAAATGATGGATCCAGAAGCCTGTTACACAACAGAACACGGTTGGATGTAGTATCAGTAAAGCAATTACCCAGCAAAAACATGTTCACCAACCAGTATGTAGACAAAGGTCTGTGAAGGTGACAGGCAGAAGAAAGTGCCATATAGTGAAAGGGCCAGGACAATGGCACACACACAGCCCAGTAGCCACAGTATCACCGACATGAGATTCCCAGGCTTTTATACCTGCAAACAAATAACCACCTTTACATGTTGTGTATGAGGCAGAAGGACCAATCGCAAGCAGCAATGCAAAGAAACCAGAGCCAATGGAAAGCTGTGCCAGGAATTTGGTTTGGAAAAGAAGTTCTGTGCTGGTAATACAGCCCAGAGGGGATGATACAGCCATGTTCACAAAATGGTGCGTTTCCACAAATAAAGAGTTCTCCTATTTACCTGCATAGCACATAATGACCTGGTTTACTAGAACTCATCCTTAGTGATTATTTGTACCTCTCTTGTAGCCAATAGAGAGGAGTCTGTAAAGGCGACGCTCTCTCCGTCAGCGGCTTCTGTGCGTCTTTACTCGTATTTCGTCGTTCGTGTCCGTTATACTTCCAGCTGTGCTTACATGTTTGGTATAGGAGCACAATCTCACAGGATATTGCAGCCAGCATGTTTACAGCTCAACAATACTTTACATGTGTGTCGAAAATAACTGCATTTAATAAAACAAATACTGGCTAAAACGTGTGAAGATACCAAACGATAACAGAAACAACACTTTATCATTTCTGTTATGAGGGTGCAAATTAATTACTTCCTGCACAACTTTTAACACTCACCTTGTTTGCAAACCCCTAAAACATGAACAATAATTCAAGTTATAAACAAGTAATGAGCGTCATTGTGTATCAGATGCCCTTATATTTATTGCTATTGGTTGGTTCCAATCCTTTTTAACACTATAAAGAAAGTAATGCAGATATAATTTTGCCTTCTCAGTGAGGACATAGCCTAAATGATACTGTACATGAGAATTCAACCAATGACTTCACTTAGAACCAATGTCTACTTCATAATGTATATACCAACCAGCTGAGTCTACTATATAACACAGTAACCTCGTGAATAGGAGGTAAAAAAAAAAATGACAAATGTCCGTTTTCACTATTGTTATACACGACAGGTGTAGGTAACATCCAGAAATCATTTTTCCATACAAGGATGAAAGAGAATCCTTTCACCCTTGTTTCTTATGTCAATATGCAAACATATGCAGGATGTAACTCAACCTCCTTGTTGAACGAATTGATCATTTTAAACTTCCCGTGAAAGCCGGTGTTGTTCATGGCAGAGGTCAAGGCCATTTTCAAGAATCAGGACTTACATACAAGGCAATGGCAGCATCTGTGGATAAGGTGATCGGAATCCCTAACACTGCCCATATTCAAAAACCTTTTTTATTTTGTGGTACGGTATTATTTCACCCAGATTCAAAAGCTGGATAGAAGCAGTCCTTGTTTTCCTAGAGGGTTCAATAATTTTATATTGGCTTAATTATATAAATGTACAGAAGTTTCACCAAATTTAATGTTCAATGATGGTAATATAGGCAGCATAACACTTAACCTCATTGTTAAGTGTGATGGGTGTTTCCTGCGAAAGTCAGACTCTTTGGGGCCGATTCAGAGATGTGATTGCGAAAAGTTTGCAAATATACGCATCTAAGGTTAAGATCTTACCATGTTCCAGCCCACTGCACAAAGTCACTCCCCTTGCAAACAGCGGTGGATCTTAAACTTAGAACACCATTGACTAGCCCTAACTCTGCGCTGGCATTTGGGATCTTAAGTGACGTAGTAGCGTTCATTTAAGATCCTAAGTGTCAGCCCGCGCCCACTTTCTCTCATTTCCCTGCCTCCCCCCTCCGCCCACTTTCCCTCATTTCCCTGCCTCCCCCGCCCATTTCCATGCAAATCCTTAAGATTTTAAAGATTCACAGCACTTAAGATCTTAAGTGCTTGCGATCGATTCAAACTTACGCTCTTAGCGAATTTACGCTCCTAACCGCTACGTACATGACGTTGCACTATTACTACTCATTCGCAGTTTTGCAAATTTTCTACTATCCTAAATATACGCTCCTAAGTGCCGGGAAATCGTATCTCTGAATCAGGCCCTTTATGATAAAAACATGTGCCAGCATTGATAGACCTTGTCTTCCCTTACACAAACATCCCACACATTTGCAAAACCCCCATTTCCATGTCAGAGGACAATGAAACATGTGCTATGTACAATTAAATAAAAGTCAGATTACAGGATTTAAAAGAAATCTGGTAGCATGTTTTTTTTTTATTTTTAAGTGCCTTTTTCATGCATATCAGGTCTGTCAGCAACAATTCCATCGACACTTTTATAAACGTTACAGCACAGCAGTTTTACAAGTCCGTGCTGTGCCTTATTCAGCAAATGTATTAAACCGTGCAATAACAAAAACAAAAAAAGTATAAACAATAAAACACTGACTGTAGAACAGCAGTACAGGGAAAAAGGTAGTGTTGCACAAAAAAAAAAATAACTAAAACAAAAAAAAGGACAAAAAACAAAAAAAAAAAAAAAAAAAAAAAAAAAAAAAAAAAAAAAAAAAAAAAAAGGAAGCCAATCCATTTATCACATATATACAATATAGATATGTACACATATATCATCCTCTTAATGAACAATATCAAAATAGTCTATTCCTATTGAAACATCCTTCCTAAAACCTTGCTTTGTGCCTTTAAAATGACAAGTATGAGTATTATTTACATGAACAAAATAAAAAAACGCACAATGACACTGACTCACTAGGGCCACAAATGCTAGAATTACCGTTTCGCCAGAACACACACATTAGCGGAGGTTTGACTAGAAGAATACAGAAAAGGATGACAAATTAAGAAACACACACAGAGGTTATTCAATAGCAACAATATAAAAAAAAAAAAAGTTTGAACATACAAGTCTGTTATTTGGATTGTCTGTTGACAGATACTAAAAGAGGAAAACAAGAAAGCCTGGGAACAATTGTGACAAGAGGTGGCCATTTTGTATGGACACCAATATTCAGACACTGGTGACATCCCTGTGGTGGGAAGAAAAACTTGCCTTGTACCTTGGCATATCATTAGTATCGGATGGTTTGATTGGCTGCATATCATACATACGGCTTCAACTCACAAAATGGCTGCCTACTCATGATCAAAGTGATTTAACCACCAAAGTTATAGAGGATGGGAACATTGCCACCAGGGGAAAAAGTATTCTATTTTTAGGGTTTACCAATTATCCCAAACAATTATATTCTGGGGACTGTCAAAGGGGTGCGATGAATTGTGCTCCTTATTCAATAAGCTCTCTTCCCACAGACAGGTCATTTTGGAAATGGACCAGAGTGGCAATAAATAAAAAGGGACAAATGTGACAGTAGCATGCTAACCAAAATTCTACTCTTGTTTTATTGTAATAATTACATTTCCTTTCCTATTTTACTTTAGTACATTTCATTGGACATTTTAAAGGGGGTCACTGGATTGGAAAGTGGTTAAATTTACTATAGCACAGTCTAGTATAACAAGTCTTGCGGCTATTTAATTGGGAAGTGCTTAGCTGGGAAAATGACACAACAAAAATCAAGTTTTAATTCCACTCCATAATAAATTATTGGACCTGCCTGGCCGTAGTCCGTCTGTCTTATATCCTTGGAGAACGGATGCCACATGTCTATAAACGTCTACTTTAATACTAGGTTATGTACGGAGCACCTGAGTTGCTCATTACAGACATTTACACAGGGTTAGCTTGAAAGGCAAAATTCTACAGGATCTAACGTAAACAGTTGAAACTGGGATTAAATTACAGCCAACTCCTAAGGCAAAGTGATGTGATGTAAAAGGGATATGATAGGATATTTCTTCAGCCAATCAAAAGCCCAGGCAAAGAAGGCATCTAGCCAAGAGGAACACATATATAGGCTTAAGTGCACTGTGCCACACTACTTTCCCCATGTAATACCTGGCCAGTCAATTATTTGTACAGTCTTATTGTACCGATAAGAGCTTAACATTATTTATTTTTAGCCATGGTTCAAATCTAGTCAGGACGATTGTAAAAAGATCTATAAAACAACAAAAAATAAGGGCCAATTTACTACACACGCATGTGTAGACAGAGAAGCTCAGGTAGGATGGGGAAGTCTAAACAGTGGGTTATACCGACAATAGGATTTGCTTTTAAAAACCCAGTTAGATAACGGGTTATAGAGGCTGAAATTATTTACCCTGATTAAGAGGCGAGACATTGGGTAAGAAAAAAATGTAAAAAGCCCCAAACTGCTGAAGGCACTAAGGACCGGATCAAGAATTACCCTATCGATCCAGAGAAAATTATTTGGAGTGAACCTCAAATATTGGGCCACAGGGATAAGTCTGGATCGAAACGCATTAAGGAGGACTTGTGATTGCCCCTTAATAGAAGGTTTTGGAAGTTTCTGGGTCAGATGCAATGAGTTGGGAACGGAGAAGGAAAAATCTGGATCCAGCCCTTTCTATTGAGCAGCAGATGCACAAAACTCCCATTTTAAAACTGGGTACACACTGCATTAACTTTGACAAGATACAATAATACCAATGACCTCCGTCCCGATGAGCATGCTGATTTATGTATACACACGGACACAATTCCCGGAAAGATCTGGGATTTTCTTCTCCAATAACCCTCTCCTGAAATTTTGTATTTTTCTGGGTTGGGTCGGGACAGCGTACACACTAAGGATTTGGACAGACATCGTGACATTGTTAAATCAGTCATATTTGGACTTCCCAAAAAACCAATCAAACGATACAACACCCTTTCAAACAATTGTGCAGGGAGGTTGCAGCGTACACTCAGATAGGAGGACGAAACCATTGCTTCTCATGGGATCTGCCCAAAGTTTTTCATAAACCTGCAGTGTGTACCCAGCTTTACTCTGCATGGCAGAAAAATGCACGTTCAACCAGTTGTTGTCTAATAACCCTGTAGTGCCATGTTTAAACCCAAGGATCGAAGGGAAGCAGCCTATTGAAACGGGTTATCAGGCACCAAGTATATCCAACGACTTGGAGAATTAAGGCTTTGACATAGCCCGAGCCATGGCGGTCACAGTCCAATGGGACTTGCTGGCTTACCTACACGATAGAGGTCATCATTTTCTCTTTTTTAAAATCTCTTGTGCAAACAGGCTATTTATACTGTCACTCTCAACTGTGAATTGTTTCATATCATAATATTTAGATTTACACACACAAAAAAAATAAAAAAAAAAATAGGGGAAGATTGCAGCAATTCTAGCACCAAAAATAAGAATCTACCCTCACCTTGTTGTCTATTACCATCTTGAAGACACCCCGTCCTGAGCTCCTGCTGCCTTATAGAACTGCTAAAGACTAAAGACTTGGTTGCTAAAGACTAAACATCTAGGGAACAAGCTCTAGAAAAATGTAAACATTAACAACATGTTGCAATGGCAATATTGCACGAAATTCATTAGCAAATCAAAGGTCGGAACGATGTCTAAGCAGTGTGGGAGGATCATGTGACTCCAGGTGAACTACAGGTCCCATCATGCCTTGCAAGCTGGCAGCAAAGAGAGAAGATTGTATGGCTGACAGAGGATGCTGGGAAATGTAATTTGTCACACCTGGGTGCCAATTTTTATGAAGCATAGTTTTTGTTTTGATTTTGAGGGGTTCAGAGGATAGCAAATAAATGGAGAAAAACACCGGGAAAAAAAACTCCAAAACATACAAACCAGGTTTAGTTATTACCTTCGTAAAATAGGAAAGCAGAGTGGAGCTGCACTGAATGCCTCACTTTGGTTTGCCATTCACATCCCATCAGGCAGTTCTCTGACTTCCCATAAGCCCATGCAGTCATTGACCAACATATCCTCATAGTCAACATGGCTGACTAAATAAGGCTGTACAATATTCTATGGTGCTATTGGCAATTTGTGGCTCTTGACTGCGGCTGAGCAAAGGGCAGGAGAGTTCGATGTGGATGCTGGAACATGTCGTCCACAGCCGATTGGAACACCAAAGTTTTCCTAAACCCAATGTTTTCCAACATACTAGAGAGACAGAATACGTCAGTACTTGGCACACAATGCTGTTCTTACAGACACAGTTGAGTCTGTATTAAAGCCCAGAGGATGGGTGGTGAAATTGCAGTCCAGTGTTACCCTCATAAGGTAACTTAAAAAAAAACCCCTAACAATAAAAACAATTAAAATACATTCTCTTCCCAAATAAATGTAAAAGGAACGTCATTATGAAATCCTGTGTTCTAACCATTCATACAATGTAATATTGTACCATAAGGTAATAAGATCATTTAGATATAACACCGGGTCTGATCCTGAATTAAGAAAGTAAGGGGACTTTCGCAAGACGCTTGTTTAAGTCCCCTAAAACGTTACATCTGTGTATGCTTGCAGGATATGCTACGCTACAGATCTCCTAGCATAGCTCGGAGATCCGTAGGGGGGATTGGGGGGGGAACGTAGGTGGCGGTAAGAGGGGAGGGTCAGAGAGGGGAATGACAAGGGAGTACACCCCCCTCTTCTGTGTGGACCCCCCTCTTCTGTGCACACAGAAAATGCCTGAAAGCCGGGATCAGTGCCTGCAGATAGCCCGTTCAATGCACCAATATCTCACTTGTTCATGTGTTACAGTTTCAAACACAGTCTTATATGTAATAATATGCGCTGATTTACAGCACAGAGATGACTAACGAGACACAGAGGCTCTAACAGGAAAACTAGATCGAAGACTATCGGGACGCATCCATTACATGAATAAATGAATAAGTGTTTTATGGTCCGGTCTTTAAGGAGAGTCAGATTTTCTGCCAGGACTAACCATTGGTTGAAGAACAGAGAGCTCGGAGCATTCTCAGAGTCACCCGGCGGGTACATTAATAGACAGATTTGGGTCTTAAGAAGTAATGGACCTATAAATGCTGCAGTTTGAACTCACAAGGTCATATGGTCAGCTTTCCCTCATTGAAGGACTGTTTACATTTACATTACACAAAGTTTCCATAACAATGTCCCTTTAAACAGAACTAATTACGCTGCAAACTTGTCCCCATAAGACGTGAATAAAATCCAGTCAAGAGCATTGTGTGTCATGTGCTCAAGTATTAACCATCCCATAACGGACAAATAAACGGATTTCCCCTTATTATTAGTCAAGAGACCTACAGCCAAAGCTGCCATGACACCAAATCTGAAGGCACAGAGCAATGCATGCACCCCCTCCCCCCCTGGATTTGCGTTGCTCTGGAAACTGGCAGTATAGGTGAACACAATAAGAAAAAATTCTAAAAATCCTTCAAAACAAGAGCGCCCAAGTCCACGATTCATAACTCATAAATAAATCAGGGATATTATTATAAAAAAGGACTCGTCCCAGAAATGCGATCAGTCCGGAGAGGGGGTATTGAAATGCAATTTGATGAGTGAAGGGTTGTGCTTGCAGGGATTCGGTCCAGGTTTCAGTGTTGCACGGGTGCTTAACGTTGGTAAATATAAAAAAAATATGAGCCGAAGAAGCTGCTGAGGGTCACAGGACAATACCGAGAGAGGGAGACTTACGGGTCACCTCGAAGCATTCGTGTCACTTATCCTGCCAAGAATAGTTCTGATTGTCATCAAAGCCGACATGGATAGATAGCAGTGTCACCTCTGACCGTCCGCGTTGGGGTGTCTTTATCTTTTCGTGTCACATTCATGGTCACTTATACGAAGAACACGGGGTAACAACACGACAGATCTACTGTATGGTGATAGTGCTATACGATAGAGTCCCAGTCAAAGTCATCCTGAATGTCATCGGCAGGAAGAGGGCGACGCATATGGAAGTTTGAGGATGGCATCATATGTGGCGAATTCATTACACCGGGGTGTCCTGTGAACAAAGAGAGCGATAAAGATGTCAGCAATTATACATAGAATACATCCCCATGATTACTGATGAACCCTTTCATCCAGAGATTCTAAAAAAATAAAATGTATATCTCCAGAAGGACATCAAGACATTAGAGACTGTGCAAAGAAGAGCAACATGGTGCATGTCCTGTGTCACACACCATACAGAGAGACTAGAGGAGGTAACATGTATAGCTTGGAGCAGAGAAGAGCAACTGAAGTGGTACATGGCCTGTGTCACACACACTATACAGAGACTAGAAGAGGTAACATGTATAGCTTGGAGCAGAGAAGAGCAACTGAAGCGGTACATGGCCTGTGTTATAAAACATACAGAGAAAGACTAGAGGAAGTAATCATGTATAGCACGGAGCAGAAAAGGGACAGGGGGGATATGATGGCAGCCTTTGCATAGATCAAGGGGTGTAACCAGGTACAGGAGGGGGCATTATTCAAAAGAAGAGATGTATTAGAACACGAGGACACGTGTATACACTGGAGCCATTACGGTTGTTATGTTGACAATTGAATATGTTAGTATTATGTGGATATTACATATATATTATTAAAATTTCTGACCTTCTTTTTACAAGTTTCCTGCATTTTACAGATGTTACAAATACTACTCAACTGTCTACATTTCATACCAGACCCAGCATGGAAAAACCCTGTGAACTTGGGGAAGGAACAGTTCATATGGTTAATTTTGAATTCTTCTACAATCCTCATATCGATTTTATGAATGGACAGAACCCATTTATTTTACACATTTCCTATCCTTAGTTTTTTTTGTTTGTTTGTTTTTTAAGCCCACACTATCAGTCAGTCAGTCTCTCTCTAGCTATATATACATATAATTTTTTTTTTCTTTTATTCACACTATTTTTTAAAACATTTTGGACGGATGTTAGCGGTCTATGATTTCTCTGCATTTTGCCGCGTCTTATTGCTCTTATCTATGGTCAGTAGAGTTAAAAACATAAAACAAGAACAACAGTACAGACCGGGTGGGCCGTGCGGCTCTGATCTGCCATCACTTTCTTTGTTTATAAGACTACAATTAACAGTAGAGTTGCCTGAAATGATAAAGTCATAAGACTCTTCTAATAGTGAAAATGCTCTCCCCTTGGCTAATGCTAAATAAAGCCACATGTGGCTGGTACTTACCCGACAAGCCGGATCCTGCAGTGCTCATAGGCGATAAATGAGGGTAACTCGGAGGCCCCATCATTGAAGAAACATTTTGCCTTGAGTCGAGATAAAGATTTCCTGTACAACAAGGAAACACACAAGTCACACGTATCCAATAATACACTGGCCCACGTTAGCTATGTCCACACCCACCACCCGAGTATGGATAACTTCTAGATAAAGTGTTAGTTTGTGTCTGCACCTGGGCAGACTCGAGTATACTGAAAGGGAGTGTTGCCGACGACCAAAACAATCGCACGGAATAATGGCAACATGCAGTGGACATTGAAGGTAAACTAAAATGTCTTCAGGTCCAGCGAAGCCTATAGCCAGAGCCACCAAGACAAGTACTATACTAATCCTGGCAGACTCGGTCATTCATATGCATCTCTACGCTTGAGGACAAGACAATGACCCTGGTACCTAATAAATATCAAAACCATACAAATTTATTGCAAACATTTATAAAATACTTTTGGGAGCCATAGCAAAAAAACTTCATTGTGAGTTCAGAGTTGATGTCTTTTGGCTCAATTCTTAAGGTTCTTAATAGTCCCTCTACAGGAGTATGTTAGTGATTGAAAACCCATGTTGAAATGCAGGGTGTTATCAAGCCTCGTGCTAGCACTAGACAGCTGCCTAGGATCCCAGCCCTGGGAGGACAACATGGAGTTGCTCAGGGAACCCCATACTTGCGGGCACTGCGGAACACACAAGCCACCGCCACAGGAGTCGAGTGGTGGCAGTGACTTGTGTGTTCAGGTGTAGAGTCTCAGCTGATCCCCTTCAGCTACACTTGCTTTTACTGCTAACATGACATGGGACATGACAGCTGAGCAGGTAAAGCAAGCGCTGCCACAAGAACCACGGCTGCGGCATACTACTGTACTACGCAGGAGCCACAGCCTCAGAAGCAGTACAAACAAGAAATGCTTTTGGGTGGCCGGGAGAAGAAAGGTGGAGGAAGCTGAAGATCTAGCATCGGCCCAGCCAATAAAATGTTTTGGCTTTTGCTCCTAGCACGGTAGTGCCTGTTCAATGTCTTCTGATTTAATCGTCCATCCACCCTTCCTGCAACAGTGGCACATCTGAGATACCTGTTGGGAGATGCGGCGAGGGTTTGCCGCTATGCATGTTTCCGTGGCAAACAGGTGACTGGACGTTGCTCTGTGGATGGATAAATCCAGTGTGATTGAAGAATTCACTGAGTGAGGAGCACAGGTCTGCCAGCTGAACTTGATCGAGGGACCAGTTCTTCAGATCCGCCTGTCTCATACTTTCCATCAAACCTGGGTAAGACGGAAACAAAGTCAGTATAGGGGATTTACTAATAATAGTGTGTTAAACCTTCCCGCATCCATTACATAAATCAGTCTTACATAATCACCCGGAAATAGCGCTCTACCTACTAGCTTCACACATAACTTCACTGTTCCTTTACAATCTCCTGAAATCCTATGTGCTGCTGTGAAAGTATTGGTGATCTTATTGGCTACAGGTTGTTCTAGATTCTCCCACACACCGGGCCTGGTTCACACTTAAGAAGCTGCAGCTTCTTAAGTGCGTATGTGGCTGACATGACCTATTGCACATGCGTAGTAGGTAATTTACGCTATCTACTTAGCTGATCGGCACGTAGATAGCATGGGTGTGGTTTCCGTAGAAGGAGGCGGCGCAATGCAACCTCGGGGGGGGCGACCTACTGCGCATGCGTAAAAGGTAATTTACCTACGTGCCGATCGGCACGTAGATAGCGTAGGTGCGATCTTTAAAGACCGCAGGCAGGGATTTACGTCCATAGAGGCGGCGTTATTAGGCAGAAGTGGGAGGGGGGAGGTATTTTGATGAACGGGGGAGGGCAGGAGGGAGGCGGAGAGGTGCAATTTCCATACGGACATTGCACAGGGACTTAAGGTAGCCCTACAGCACTCCTAAGAGACATAAGGTACCTAAAAATGGGGACTGGAAGAGTGAGTTAGGTGCAGATCTTCCCGCACCTCACTCCCTCATATCTGTAAATCAGGTCCACCAATACAAACTGGGTAAATACAGGGCGGGACAAGATTAGAGATAATAAGAAAAACGTCCAATTTAAAAGTTAATATCCAAATGTACCCACATTTAGATGCAACATTTTACTCATTCATCTGTTATGTTACAACATCTCTCTCAAGGGACAGGAACGCAGGAACGGAACCCTAAGCATTGGATCCACTATCACAGGGGTGCAGATTGTTACACTCAGATGAACACATTGAGTAAACCATGCTGAATTACAGGGCAGTCAAATTTCATCTGTTGTAAAAAATATTGGAGTTGAGAGGTTTCCTAGAGCAGGGGTTCTCAACCCAGTCCTCAAGTACCACCAACGGTCCATGTTTTGTAGGTCTCCCTGCAAAACCTGTGGAGCTTTCAAAGTGTAACTGTCAGTTATGAGCTCACCCCCAGCAAGGAGAGTTACAAAACATGGACCGTTAGTGGGTCTTGAGGACGGGGCTGAGAACACCTGCTCTAGACCAAATCTAGTATAAAAATAAAGCTGGGCATTATGGTCCGGATTCACAGTCACGTAGTTTTCGTCTTTAGACTGCGCTTACGCAATCTATGTACAGAAATGGTAACCCAACTTAAAACAACGTATGTAAGACGAAAACTACATAAATCCGGACCTATCTGTGTAATTTTCCTGCATGCAAAGGTTAAAGTCAATAGGACTCCCCCCAGAAACTCAACATGGTTTGGACCAGGTGTCACTTTCCACCTGTTTTCCTTTTATCTTCAGACTCTGGATTTGGTCCAGAATTAATGCGTTTCCTGCGTCTCGTCGCTGAAGAGTGACAAACGTTTGTACAGAGCCAAGATGTAGACACTGCTGAGGGTTTAAATGTTTAAGTTACACTTTGCCGTTCTGCAGGACACACAAATCAGCAGCGGAAGTAAGGAGCACTGTATATGTAATATACAATCTCCATATACACATGTCAGACTCCTTGCTTCTGTATGGTTTATGCAGCCTGCCAAATCTCAAAGAGAATCATCACCGCTCATTCCTGGAAGTAGTCTAATACACATTGCACAACAGTCTCAATGACAAATTTACATGAGAAAATGACATGAGATGATGACATTAAACTGTGCTGGGTCTCTTATGTGATCTGACGCTATTCAGTGACACTACTAAGCTTTACATGGGACACAGCCATTGCAAATGGGCTGAGGGAGTAGTTATGGTAATATAACTTAATGTCAAGTTAAAGAACACATGAGCATGCATGTGTTCTGGATAGCCTTCTACATATCAGTGTTTCCTTTCCAAAATCTCTCTGGATAGCCATAAAGTGTGAAAAAATGAAAAAAATAAATAAATAGAAAAAATAAAAGTGAAAAGGAGAGGTTGCCCATAGCAACCAATCGGGTTCTAGCTGAAATTCTCTAGTATGTAATAGTAAACCGAGAGCTAGAATCTCATTGGTTGCTATGGGCAACCTCTCCACTTGTTGATATTTTTAAAAACTGCTTCTTATAGTGTTTCATAGGGATTTATATCAATAAGACTATACAAAACTAAAACTATTAAATTAACAAGGTGTATTTTTCTATTTTTTGGGTGGGATTGGTGTTTTAGGATCCAGGGACATCACCAAAATTTACATTGTAGGAAGCCATTTTGTGTGCCGAGCTATTGCCCTTGGGCATCCTCTCTGGATCAGTGCACAAAATGGCAGGTCAACCATTAAGAACATTTTCAAGTCGCCCAAATGCTTTAGGGAAAAACATATATAAAATTACTGTGAATAAAGAATACAAGATCATTGAAAATGTAATCAACGCAATCAATGTAAAGGTCAGTATAAACATATGTACCCTGGAACTGGGAGAGATCCACATCGGACCAATTGGCACTGCTGGCAATACGGCAGCTTTCTTTGAGCATGTCTAGAGTGGAGTACCAGTCTGAGAAGAGAGACCAGAGCTTAGTTACCGCATTCATACAGCTCCTTTGTATTAATACAGCACAGTAAAAGACAGTGTTCTGTGGTGTCCTCATGTATGAGAGTTCCACAGGTCAGCCTGAACCGTCATCTTTCAGCCACGTATCATTGGGTATAACACAGTGCCATTTTGCGCAGAGCATTTTTGTGTCATATCCAAGTCCAAAGTGAAAGACAACTATGATCTTGCTGTAAGCTTGATATACTGAAAGTTGCAGTAGGCCAACAAAAGCAAAAGTTGTATGAAGGTTGACATTAATTCAACATATTTGCCAAATAACAACTACATCATTACTATTGTACGTTAAGATGACATGAGCAAGACGGCTATTGTGACCTCTTTAGCATTTATGCATCACGAAGTCTGTGTCTATCAGACAGGGATTAAATGGCAAGACACTATTATAACATTACCATAACTTGTCACTGGATAGTCCTAGGGCCAGATTTACTAAGCTGCGAGAAAGGAAAAGTGGAGATGATGCCCGTACCAACCAATCAGATTCTAGCTCTCACTTTCCTATTATGTCCTAAAAAAAAGCTAGAATCTGATTGGTTGCTATGGGCAACATCTCTACTTTCCCTTTCCTGCAGCTTAGAAAATCTGGCCCCTGGTCTCGAATGCATTAAAAAGTTAGGGACCTGCAGCTAAAGAACCCAAAATGAACTGTGAACGTGGCAAGAACAAACAAAACATACATTTACAGAGAATATACAGCAAATATACGTATATAGTAACATTATTCAATCACATCCTATTGTTATATCCTAAAGAACCCCTAAACATAAAAATAATAATAAAAAACAACAACACACAAACACACACAGGGTCGGATCTGTCAGCCCCTTCTCTTGTGCAGTTATGGTACCAGTTACACCGCCATAACTCTGCCTTAAGTCACTTGTATGAGCACTGATCCGCACAGAAGCAGGTAAACACCCCCAGCACACCTCACAGGGTTTAGATGCGTGGAGAGGATGTGCTGCCCTGTCCGTGTAATCTCCAGGTGTATGGAACTTAGTTCTGCGCTGCTTTAAGATCAGCCGAATTCCGCAAACAGCTTGTGGCATTCGGCTGACGTCCGGACCTCTGAATCCGGACCATAACCCCCAATTAAAAGATTCTGTTAATATATTTCTGGGCACAGTTAAAGCACCCACTGACTCACAATCGGTGCCTTTCCTACACTTAGAGATAACTGGGGACAAGAGAATTAACTGTGTACATCAGGGATCCAATCTTTGCCCCAGATACCATGCTAAAAATATAAAGCATTTCAAATTTAGATGCAACGTACCTGCAATTAGCATCATTTAAGAACATGTAATTAAGCACTTTATGCAGGCCTAGACCATCTGTGACTCTGTAGGTGTTGTGAAACTACATTTCCCAGAATGCTTCAGCAGG
>WWET01001735.1:245669-263114 GCA_011038615.1 Limnodynastes dumerilii | reverse complement strand
GCAGGATAGGCGTAGACGCTAGCCGACAGAGCATGATGGGACTTGTAGTTGGAAAGCACCTGGAGCGCCACAGGTTGGCCTGACCTTCTCCACAGGAGGTGACCAGCCCTTACCTGTACTGCAGGGCAACGACTGCTGTGTTAGAGAGGTCTGATGGGCTAGGGATTGGTGCTGCTGGTTGGGGTGCTGCTGGTTGGGGTGATGCTGTAGGTGCTGCGCAGGGTGCGGAGCACGTTGCTGTGGATGCTGCTGCGGGTGTTGCTGCGGATGCTGCTGCGGGTGTTGCTGCGGATGCTGCTGCGGGTGTTGCTGCGGAGCTTGTTGGTGACAGTGAGGCGTGTGCTGCTGTGAGTGCGGGTGATGTACTACGTTGTGGTGTATGTGGGGGGACTGCGGTGTGTGTAGCGGAGTGTGAGACATGTGAACCTGCCCCATGGAGTCGCCTACGGTGGTGCCAAGGCTACTTGCATGGCTATTAGGCAGGTTGTTTTGGCTACCGTGCTGCTGAGAACTCATCGTGCTGCTATCGGAGTGCTGATATGAGCAAGGTGAATGCGTTTGCTGGGAGGATTCTGATTGGAGATTCATCAGTCCTGGAACAATACAAAGAGCATTGGTCAGGTTCAACAACTTGTTTCATGGCCAGCCAATCATAATACAGCGTTACGATTCGCCAATGTTCCAAGCAGGCCACAGGGAATGCCCATATATGGTGTAGAAGAGGTAGTTTTGGTAGTAGGAAAAAGAGAAGTGGACAGAGGGAATTGTGGGTTTAAACCATGTAGATAGTAACCAGAGGGAATTGTGGGCTTAAACCATGTAGATAGTAACCAGAGGGAATTGTGGGCTTATTCCATGTACATAGTAAACAGAGGGAATTGTGGGCTTAAACCATGTATATAGTAACCAGAGGGAATTGTGGGCTTATTCCATGTACATAGTAAACAGAGGGAATTGTGGGCTTATTCCATGTACATAGTAAACAGATGGAATTGTGGGCTTATTCCATGTACATAGTAACCAGAGGGAATTGTGAGCTTATTCCATGTACATAGTAACCAGAGGGAATTGTGGGCTTATTCCATGTACATAGTAAACAGAGGGATTGTGGGCTTACTCTATGTACATAGTAAACAGCGGGATTGTGGGCTTATTCTATGTACATAGTAAACAGAGGGGATTGTGGTCTTATTCTATGTACATAGTAAACAGAGGGGATTGTGGGCTTACTCTATGTGCATAGTAAACAGAGGGGGTTGTGGATTTATTCCATGTACATAGTAAATTAAAGGTTTGGGGTTTTTTCTCTATATAAACCCTGCACAGATTGTCCCTTTGCATCCAAAAATGTAGATGTTCTTAAGCCGTCCACAATTCTCATGCAGGACACTGACAGGACCTACCTTGGCTTATAGATTGAGCAAATACATTCTTATACAGGCTTCGAAATGAATCACTGAGATCATCAAAGTTATATTCAGGGAAAAGCTTGTCCCGTTCCGGAGTGTTGTACTGTGACTGCTGCGTTAATGTCGGAGCAGATGGCTCTGGATGGTTTGATACCTAGAAATGAAGGAGAAGCAGATTGGACATATTTACATCTCTCTCCTGGTTCAAACACACATTCCTGTTCTTGTACAGCTCCTACTAAGTTCTTTATCTAATCCAATTAGAAGAAAATAATGAGCTTTTTTTATTACATGTTATTTACACAATGGTGTGTCCCTAAATGATTCACACAACTTTTCTTATAAACCTCTGTATCTCTAACAAGGGGCACAGACACAGGCTCTGATTCACAGTAAGAACAGGATTCCCACGCGTATATTTAAGAAGACTTAAACTGAGCATGCTCAGCACTGAAAACTACACACGGAAACCATGTAATAATGATTCACAGATAAGAACGGCGTACTTAGGAACGATTCATGCTTGGGAATGACCTGACTTCCGTATGCGTGGCTAAAGGGGCAATGCAAATGAGCAGCATTTGGGCTACTAATGTACAGTATGGGCATTCCTCGAGACTTAGGAATGATTCACAGTTAGGAAGGCCTTGCGGAAACGAACATGCGCACGGGAAAAGTTAATAATGCCCCCTACCACATCCGTACGGTTAGCTGACAAGTAAAGAGTCACGCGTTTTGGATTAAACAAAACATAGCTTCTGCTTATTTTTAATAAATGCATGTGTTCCTTTTAATTGTCTCAATTACAACCTCACCTATTTAATCTACTGTAGTAAAGTGTTTTGTGCTTTACCAGGAACTTTTAAAAGGTACTCTTTTTGTCTTATATTTCATAAATCAATATTTGTCATTTTATTTTTGCAAAGCTAAAATTTTTTACATTGTGAATCTTTGGTTTGTATTTGTTTTTTTATTAGTTGTTTTTTTAAAAAATATACAAAAAACATTTAATCATGTATCTTTGTATTGCAAATATGTGGAGGAGCTTACATCTAAATATGGTTGTTTACAATTTGTTTAATATGTATAAACATGTTTATTTGTGCATGTGTCTCTGATCCCATTTAGAGTTGCACTGCAACTTTATTCGCTCGTGCATCTCTGTCAATGTATTAGGACCTTGCGTGCTGTGTGTTACACAAATGTTAGCCTGGCTCGCATTCCATTTCGAGTTACACTGCAACTATATTCGCTCTTTTGATGCTCTGTCAACGGACCTTGAATGGTGTTTGTTACACAAATGTTTGGGTGGCTTTGATACCATTTAGAGTTAAGTTTTCAATTTTGTCTGTGAATGTTTCATTTTTTTTTTAATTTATATAAACATTTGTTAGATATTAAAGAAACAATTAAAATAGTGACACTCAATCAATGTTTGATAGACTTATTCTTTGGGCTGCGTTTACAGGGAAGTAGAGTATCTCCATCTACTTGGTTATCTTCAGCGTCCGTGGCGACCCCAGAGAGTATGGGAGCTCTAATTAAGGACACAAGTCACTCTTTTGGGAACGACACATAAGGTTCTTACACAGTATTGAATGTATTCTAAGTGCACTTTAGAATACAGGTGTAGTATGTTCTTACTCTTAAAAAAAAAAAAATAATAGCTCGAGGATAAAAGCTTCAACAAAACGTACCGGTAATTGTAATTTGAATTAAATCCACAAAGTTAAAGTTGAAATCTTCCTATATGATAACTTTGTTGCAATGTTAATCAAAATTTATTTTGAAACCCGAAAAGATAACACACATAAATATTATTGTTTCATCACAATAAATATATTTTACATATTAACAAATATGAACACGCAACTCACACACACAAAACACATATGTTGTAAATAATTGTTTGCAAGAATATATTTCAAGCATTTTTTTTTGCTGGTCCTTTTACCCCCTTTACGAACGGGAGAACAGGCTGGACTACAACACCCCTGCGCCGTGGCAATGAACACGATGTGTGTGTGTGTGTGTAGATGTATGGTTGCAGGCGCGTAGGTGTATGTAGATGTATGGTTGCAGGCGCGTAGGTGTATGTAGATGTATGGTTGCAGGCGTGTGGGTGTGTGTGTAGATGTATGGTTGCAGGCGCGTAGGTGTATGTAGATGTATGGTTGCAGGCGCGTAGGTGTATGTAGATGTATGGTTGCAGGCGCGTAGGTGTATGTAGATGTATGGTTGCAGGCGCGTAGGTGTATGTAGATGTATGGTTGCAGGCGCGTAGGTGTATGTAGATGTATGGTTGCAGGCGCGTAGGTGTATGTAGATGTATGGTTGCAGGCGCGTAGGTGTATGTAGATGTATGGTTGCAGGCGCGTAGGTGTATGTAGATGTATGGTTGCAGGCGCGTAGGTGTATGTAGATGTATGGTTGCAGGCGCGTAGGTGTATGTAGATGTATGGTTGCAGGCGCGTAGGTGTATGTAGATGTATGGTTGCAGGCGCGTAGGTGTATGTAGATGTATGGTTGCAGGCGCGTAGGTGTATGTAGATGTATGGTTGCAGGCGCGTAGGTGTATGTAGATGTATGGTTGCAGGCGCGTAGGTGTATGTAGATGTATGGTTGCAGGCGCGTAGGTGTATGTAGATGTATGGTTGCAGGCGCGTAGGTGTATGTAGATGTATGGTTGCAGGCGCGTAGGTGTATGTAGATGTATGGTTGCAGGCGCGTAGGTGTATGTAGATGTATGGTTGCAGGCGCGTAGGTGTATGTAGATGTATGGTTGCAGGCGCGTAGGTGTATGTAGATGTATGGTTGCAGGCGCGTAGGTGTATGTAGATGTATGGTTGCAGGCGCGTAGGTGTATGTAGATGTATGGTTGCAGGCGCGTAGGTGTATGTAGATGTATGGTTGCAGGCGCGTAGGTGTATGTAGATGTATGGTTGCAGGCGCGTAGGTGTATGTAGATGTATGGTTGCAGGCGCGTAGGTGTATGTAGATGTATGGTTGCAGGCGCGTAGGTGTATGTAGATGTATGGTTGCAGGCGCGTAGGTGTATGTAGATGTATGGTTGCAGGCGCGTAGGTGTATGTAGATGTATGGTTGCAGGCGCGTAGGTGTATGTAGATGTATGGTTGCAGGCGCGTAGGTGTATGTAGATGTATGGTTGCAGGCGCGTAGGTGTATGTAGATGTATGGTTGCAGGCGCGTAGGTGTATGTAGATGTATGGTTGCAGGCGCGTAGGTGTATGTAGATGTATGGTTGCAGGCGCGTAGGTGTATGTAGATGTATGGTTGCAGGCGCGTAGGTGTATGTAGATGTATGGTTGCAGGCGCGTAGGTGTATGTAGATGTATGGTTGCAGGCGCGTAGGTGTATGTAGATGTATGGTTGCAGGCGCGTAGGTGTATGTAGATGTATGGTTGCAGGCGCGTAGGTGTATGTAGATGTATGGTTGCAGGCGCGTAGGTGTATGTAGATGTATGGTTGCAGGCGCGTAGGTGTATGTAGATGTATGGTTGCAGGCGCGTAGGTGTATGTAGATGTATGGTTGCAGGCGCGTAGGTGTATGTAGATGTATGGTTGCAGGCGCGTAGGTGTATGTAGATGTATGGTTGCAGGCGCGTAGGTGTATGTAGATGTATGGTTGCAGGCGCGTAGGTGTATGTAGATGTATGGTTGCAGGCGCGTAGGTGTATGTAGATGTATGGTTGCAGGCGCGTAGGTGTATGTAGATGTATGGTTGCAGGCGCGTAGGTGTATGTAGATGTATGGTTGCAGGCGCGTAGGTGTATGTAGATGTATGGTTGCAGGCGCGTAGGTGTATGTAGATGTATGGTTGCAGGCGCGTAGGTGTATGTAGATGTATGGTTGCAGGCGCGTAGGTGTATGTAGATGTATGGTTGCAGGCGCGTAGGTGTATGTAGATGTATGGTTGCAGGCGCGTAGGTGTATGTAGATGTATGGTTGCAGGCGCGTAGGTGTATGTAGATGTATGGTTGCAGGCGCGTAGGTGTATGTAGATGTATGGTTGCAGGCGCGTAGGTGTATGTAGATGTATGGTTGCAGGCGCGTAGGTGTATGTAGATGTATGGTTGCAGGCGCGTAGGTGTATGTAGATGTATGGTTGCAGGCGCGTAGGTGTATGTAGATGTATGGTTGCAGGCGCGTAGGTGTATGTAGATGTATGGTTGCAGGCGCGTAGGTGTATGTAGATGTATGGTTGCAGGCGCGTAGGTGTATGTAGATGTATGGTTGCAGGCGCGTAGGTGTATGTAGATGTATGGTTGCAGGCGCGTAGGTGTATGTAGATGTATGGTTGCAGGCGCGTAGGTGTATGTAGATGTATGGTTGCAGGCGCGTAGGTGTATGTAGATGTATGGTTGCAGGCGCGTAGGTGTATGTAGATGTATGGTTGCAGGCGCGTAGGTGTATGTAGATGTATGGTTGCAGGCGCGTAGGTGTATGTAGATGTATGGTTGCAGGCGCGTAGGTGTATGTAGATGTATGGTTGCAGGCGCGTAGGTGTATGTAGATGTATGGTTGCAGGCGCGTAGGTGTATGTAGATGTATGGTTGCAGGCGCGTAGGTGTATGTAGATGTATGGTTGCAGGCGCGTAGGTGTATGTAGATGTATGGTTGCAGGCGCGTAGGTGTATGTAGATGTATGGTTGCAGGCGCGTAGGTGTATGTAGATGTATGGTTGCAGGCGCGTAGGTGTATGTAGATGTATGGTTGCAGGCGCGTAGGTGTATGTAGATGTATGGTTGCAGGCGCGTAGGTGTATGTAGATGTATGGTTGCAGGCGCGTAGGTGTATGTAGATGTATGGTTGCAGGCGCGTAGGTGTATGTAGATGTATGGTTGCAGGCGCGTAGGTGTATGTAGATGTATGGTTGCAGGCGCGTAGGTGTATGTAGATGTATGGTTGCAGGCGCGTAGGTGTATGTAGATGTATGGTTGCAGGCGCGTAGGTGTATGTAGATGTATGGTTGCAGGCGCGTAGGTGTATGTAGATGTATGGTTGCAGGCGCGTAGGTGTATGTAGATGTATGGTTGCAGGCGCGTAGGTGTATGTAGATGTATGGTTGCAGGCGCGTAGGTGTATGTAGATGTATGGTTGCAGGCGCGTAGGTGTATGTAGATGTATGGTTGCAGGCGCGTAGGTGTATGTAGATGTATGGTTGCAGGCGCGTAGGTGTATGTAGATGTATGGTTGCAGGCGCGTAGGTGTATGTAGATGTATGGTTGCAGGCGCGTAGGTGTATGTAGATGTATGGTTGCAGGCGCGTAGGTGTATGTAGATGTATGGTTGCAGGCGCGTAGGTGTATGTAGATGTATGGTTGCAGGCGCGTAGGTGTATGTAGATGTATGGTTGCAGGCGCGTAGGTGTATGTAGATGTATGGTTGCAGGCGCGTAGGTGTATGTAGATGTATGGTTGCAGGCGCGTAGGTGTATGTAGATGTATGGTTGCAGGCGCGTAGGTGTATGTAGATGTATGGTTGCAGGCGCGTAGGTGTATGTAGATGTATGGTTGCAGGCGCGTAGGTGTATGTAGATGTATGGTTGCAGGCGCGTAGGTGTATGTAGATGTATGGTTGCAGGCGCGTAGGTGTATGTAGATGTATGGTTGCAGGCGCGTAGGTGTATGTAGATGTATGGTTGCAGGCGCGTAGGTGTATGTAGATGTATGGTTGCAGGCGCGTAGGTGTATGTAGATGTATGGTTGCAGGCGCGTAGGTGTATGTAGATGTATGGTTGCAGGCGCGTAGGTGTATGTAGATGTATGGTTGCAGGCGCGTAGGTGTATGTAGATGTATGGTTGCAGGCGCGTAGGTGTATGTAGATGTATGGTTGCAGGCGCGTAGGTGTATGTAGATGTATGGTTGCAGGCGCGTAGGTGTATGTAGATGTATGGTTGCAGGCGCGTAGGTGTATGTAGATGTATGGTTGCAGGCGCGTAGGTGTATGTAGATGTATGGTTGCAGGCGCGTAGGTGTATGTAGATGTATGGTTGCAGGCGCGTAGGTGTATGTAGATGTATGGTTGCAGGCGCGTAGGTGTATGTAGATGTATGGTTGCAGGCGCGTAGGTGTATGTAGATGTATGGTTGCAGGCGCGTAGGTGTATGTAGATGTATGGTTGCAGGCGCGTAGGTGTATGTAGATGTATGGTTGCAGGCGCGTAGGTGTATGTAGATGTATGGTTGCAGGCGCGTAGGTGTATGTAGATGTATGGTTGCAGGCGCGTAGGTGTATGTAGATGTATGGTTGCAGGCGCGTAGGTGTATGTAGATGTATGGTTGCAGGCGCGTAGGTGTATGTAGATGTATGGTTGCAGGCGCGTAGGTGTATGTAGATGTATGGTTGCAGGCGCGTAGGTGTATGTAGATGTATGGTTGCAGGCGCGTAGGTGTATGTAGATGTATGGTTGCAGGCGCGTAGGTGTATGTAGATGTATGGTTGCAGGCGCGTAGGTGTATGTAGATGTATGGTTGCAGGCGCGTAGGTGTATGTAGATGTATGGTTGCAGGCGCGTAGGTGTATGTAGATGTATGGTTGCAGGCGCGTAGGTGTATGTAGATGTATGGTTGCAGGCGCGTAGGTGTATGTAGATGTATGGTTGCAGGCGCGTAGGTGTATGTAGATGTATGGTTGCAGGCGCGTAGGTGTATGTAGATGTATGGTTGCAGGCGCGTAGGTGTATGTAGATGTATGGTTGCAGGCGCGTAGGTGTATGTAGATGTATGGTTGCAGGCGCGTAGGTGTATGTAGATGTATGGTTGCAGGCGCGTAGGTGTATGTAGATGTATGGTTGCAGGCGCGTAGGTGTATGTAGATGTATGGTTGCAGGCGCGTAGGTGTATGTAGATGTATGGTTGCAGGCGCGTAGGTGTATGTAGATGTATGGTTGCAGGCGCGTAGGTGTATGTAGATGTATGGTTGCAGGCGCGTAGGTGTATGTAGATGTATGGTTGCAGGCGCGTAGGTGTATGTAGATGTATGGTTGCAGGCGCGTAGGTGTATGTAGATGTATGGTTGCAGGCGCGTAGGTGTATGTAGATGTATGGTTGCAGGCGCGTAGGTGTATGTAGATGTATGGTTGCAGGCGCGTAGGTGTATGTAGATGTATGGTTGCAGGCGCGTAGGTGTATGTAGATGTATGGTTGCAGGCGCGTAGGTGTATGTAGATGTATGGTTGCAGGCGCGTAGGTGTATGTAGATGTATGGTTGCAGGCGCGTAGGTGTATGTAGATGTATGGTTGCAGGCGCGTAGGTGTATGTAGATGTATGGTTGCAGGCGCGTAGGTGTATGTAGATGTATGGTTGCAGGCGCGTAGGTGTATGTAGATGTATGGTTGCAGGCGCGTAGGTGTATGTAGATGTATGGTTGCAGGCGCGTAGGTGTATGTAGATGTATGGTTGCAGGCGCGTAGGTGTATGTAGATGTATGGTTGCAGGCGCGTAGGTGTATGTAGATGTATGGTTGCAGGCGCGTAGGTGTATGTAGATGTATGGTTGCAGGCGCGTAGGTGTATGTAGATGTATGGTTGCAGGCGCGTAGGTGTATGTAGATGTATGGTTGCAGGCGCGTAGGTGTATGTAGATGTATGGTTGCAGGCGCGTAGGTGTATGTAGATGTATGGTTGCAGGCGCGTAGGTGTATGTAGATGTATGGTTGCAGGCGCGTAGGTGTATGTAGATGTATGGTTGCAGGCGCGTAGGTGTATGTAGATGTATGGTTGCAGGCGCGTAGGTGTATGTAGATGTATGGTTGCAGGCGCGTAGGTGTATGTAGATGTATGGTTGCAGGCGCGTAGGTGTATGTAGATGTATGGTTGCAGGCGCGTAGGTGTATGTAGATGTATGGTTGCAGGCGCGTAGGTGTATGTAGATGTATGGTTGCAGGCGCGTAGGTGTATGTAGATGTATGGTTGCAGGCGCGTAGGTGTATGTAGATGTATGGTTGCAGGCGCGTAGGTGTATGTAGATGTATGGTTGCAGGCGCGTAGGTGTATGTAGATGTATGGTTGCAGGCGCGTAGGTGTATGTAGATGTATGGTTGCAGGCGCGTAGGTGTATGTAGATGTATCCCCGCTGCTTCTCCCCACTCTCTCCTATCCTGCGTCCCTGCTGATTCTCCCCAGTCTCTCCTTCCCTGTATCTCCCCACTGCTTCTCCCCACTCCCTCCTCTTCTGTGTCCCTGCTGCTTCTCCTCACTCTCCTCTTCTCAGTATCCCCGCTGCTTCTCCCCACTCTCTCCTTGACTGTTTCCCCGCTGCTTCTCCCCACTCCCTCCTTCACAGTTTCCCCGTTGCTTCGCCCTAATCTCTCCTCCAGTATCCCTGCTGCTTCTCCATGCCGTATCTCCTCTCCTCCTCACAGTGACCCAGTTGACCTAGCATTTTAGCGCCATCAGGTTAACTACCAGCATTCTAACCATCAATATAATAAACTACACCCGTTAACGAGTGTTCCCTCTTACTCAGTTCCATTTTCTATTGAGTTGAAAAACTTAAGGTAGTTCCTGACCACCAAAAGTCTGTACACATAAGTGTTTATGAAACCCATACACAGATTGTATACACAGAGGGCCCCAGCGCAAGAAGTGTGGATTCAGCCTATTCTGTCCACACTCACACAGCAAAGTGTCAGGGGTTTTATAAACTTGTTTCTATCAAAAAACAAATGCATGGCCTAATGCTAAACATGGACATGACTCCAATGTGTTATATAATTAAGCTTATTTTTCTTTTTACAGGATCTAAATACCAAGAATTCAAAGCTTAACAGAGCACTTACACTCTGTATTTATTATCCCATTTATGGGTATTGGAAAAAATTTCCCTTTAAAGATGGCAATCTCAGGGCTTTAACCTCATCAGGTGACAATGGTGTCATTATTCTCACAGTCCCCTCTAAGTATAGGGATTAATGGGCCCAGTACTGCACAGTTTACCCAAACACAGACTTGAGTCAGTGATTTACATAAAACAGAAAGATTGTGCCCAGAAAGACCAGCCGCAGCTTGCAAAAACACCATATTGTTATTGTTGGACCGAAATGTAAAACAAGAATGGATGGAGGAGGTCTGCTTACCGGCGTGTAGCTGTGTACACTGCCAACACTGTTCAGATTCAAGGACGACACGCTCTGATCAGAAAGGCTGTTGTTAAGGCTACTACGAGGACTGTCGTTGCCATCCTGACTCGTGTTGAATAAAGTTACCTTAAAAAAAAATAAAAAATAAAAATAAAATAAAAGGAATTAAAACGTTTATTACATTAGTTTTCTCATTGTCTTTGCAAACCCCCTGGTAGTGCAGCGTATCACTACATTCTAATTATTCTCCATTTATAGATTGGTACAATCTAAATCCACAATGAAAAGACTGTGTCAGCAGATATCTTACCAGTGTGTACTGTCCAAAGATGCTCAAAAATCTTTTGAAAGATCTGTGATTTTGTCATTTTATCTTTTGGAGCTCCTAATATGTCAGACCAACCATGGAAAGATATTTTGGCTTTTTGCAAGTGTTTACTGTGTCTATTAGGAGATCTTTGGACAGTGCTCACTCAGAAGATATCTGGGGAAACCGTATTTTCATTGTGTGATTGTAAAGATCATCTGCGGAACAACCCCGGTGTGTGCTCTGCTTAAGTTACCAGGTTGTCTAATACGGATGTCTGTTAAGAGTAAAGAAATTGTAGCTAGAGCTAAAAAATAAATGCGTGTAAGCGGTGTAAAGGTAGAACTAGACGCACGCACAGCACCTATGGAAGGAACATATTGGCCAGACCGATAAATGATTATTGTAAGTAATTATTGTAAGATTGGGCCACATATGAAGACGTCTGACATCCAATTACGCGATGCTTGAGAGCAAGACACTGATCACTGCGGACAGCTCAAGGCTCTGTCTGAGTAGTTTAAGGGTAACAAAATAAATAAGCTAAAGATACTTCATATAGCAATAGGTGCTATCAGCAGCCTATCAGTAACAATGAAGAGATTGTCAGCTCTTGTGCCTAATAATGGAACGGATCCTCAACTAAGAAGGGCAGGGGACTTCTGCACGTCGCCTGCTCCATTCACACCGAACATGCGCAGTACCGCGATTAAGCACGGAAGTCTTTACATACAGGGGCCGTTCCAGAACTCCGTGCATAGTCTATATGATTGTCCTGCCTGCATTTTTATGTGCAGACAATACAAAGATAGGGTCCTGGACGTGTAAGTGCTCAGAATGCCATACAGGAGCGGGGAGGGGCATTACAGAGGAGCGGGTAGACGCATGGAAGCCCTCCCTCCGCTCCTCGTTCAGGATCCAGGCCAATATTAACGCAGCTAGAACAATAAGCGCGGCTCTGAAGCCAAGACGCGTCCAGGGAACCTGGGACATTGCACTATAGTTAGTTACTTTGTTTGTCACAGTGTTGATAGCCAGGTTCGGAGAGGCACTTCCAGAGATTATACAATCCATTCCCAAGGAATCGGAATCTATGCTGTATGGAGTTGAGGCCTGAAATTTAAAAACAATGACAATGAATGCTCATATTCTCAATTCATGGACAGATTTAAAAAACCACAAAAATGACGTCACATAATGATTCATTAACATCCCATCAGACATTATAAGCTCTCTCCTGAGGGTAACCCCCACAGGACGTCATGGATCCTCTGTAACTTGGACTTATTTTTATTAGGTATCACGCATTCGATAAATACTTTAGTCTCTGGGCCCTATATACAGTTTCCACTAGCTTTCTATGGTTGCACTACAACAACTACTAAAATAGCAAAGATGGCATCTTAACCACAGCAACCAATCAGATTCAAGGTTACACCTTCTAAAATGCACTAAGCTTGGCTCTGATTGGGCGGTATGGACAACGCCTTCTCATTTCCTTTTGAGAAGCTTTAGTAAACACGGCTCTAAGAGACTTAAAATAGACCAAGGAATCCCCAGTGAAACAGCTGCAGCGGGAAACAATCATATTAGTCACAGATAATTATCATCATTATAAATCGTAGCATTACACACAGGACGCTGGCACCAGGCAGCCAAAAAACCTATACAGAATAAGCCAACGCATTCCTAAAATGTTCTACACCAATCCGTGCATACGCCACAGGAGATATTCTCTAACGAGTGCTCAGTTCAAATTCAAAAATGGGCCTGAGACAGGAGCATTTCTACAAAGCTCAGTCAGTGATTGTGGAAACACCAGGCAGCTGTTGCGCAGCGTCACTGTGTATCTGACACAACTCGGTGTAGAGCCAGGCAGATTTATTGATTGCCGAGTGCCACCAATGTTCCAGCAGCAGCTGCGTTCACGGTGTCTGGCCCAGGACGGCCTCACAGGTTTCCTGTCATTGCACAAGGAGGTCTGTGCGTATCTCTGCTGTCAGCGGTAGGAAAACGTCACGCTAGTGATGTCACCGTGCCAGCATGTGGAGATGGATGTGGATTACAGGGCGGATGATCTTCCAATGCCCTGAGCACAAGGGACATAATATGTAAAAAAACAAAAACAAAGTTTTATGCTGGCTTTTCTGAACTAAACGTTTCCTAATCCGCGGGAAGAGCGCTAGAAAATTTATATCTAAACCTAAAAAAAAAATAATAATAAAAACATAATGTGAATTCAGCCAGTCACACACTGACGCCCTGCTTGCCAGGGGACTCACGAATTTTGGGAAGCGGATCCAGCTACCCTCCCATCTGTATATGCTCAAGCTCCGCCCCCTGCTCCCCAGTGCTGAGCCAGACGAAGCAATATGAGGCGTCGCCTACCCTCTTCCCCCTGGTGTCTGCCCATGGGGTTGAAAACAAGACTTTGTTTTGTGTGCACAGAAATCCTAACTCCATGTATAAAAAGCAACATATGATCAGTTGTGATAAGCCCCTAATAGAATCAGCTGCAGTGTAACACATGGTCAGCTAGAATCTGATTGGTTGCTACAGGCAACATCTCCACTTTTAGGGCCAGATTTACTAAGCTGCGGGTTTGGAAAAGTGGAGATGTTGCCTGTAGCAACCAATCAGATTCTAGCTGACATTCTACGGTATGTAACATCACGTACCCGCTCTCCAGATCGAGGCCTCTTCTTTGGCCGAGCTGGCAGTGCATCCTCCTTTGGATTTGTGTCTATTGCCCAATAGGAACCCTAGACGAAGACAAGAGGCATCCAAGTAATAAAATCATGGTTGTGAATGATAAAAATGGGTGGTACACTTTATTACCCATAACTCCCTGCAGTATTTCGGTGTGTTACGCCACTAAAATTATTACAACACACTATATTTTTGATAAAATGATGCCCGTATGTTGCAGGATAGTTATATGGATCGTGGTTTCATTTTATTAATATTAATAAATAACGCAGGGACTTCAATTCAACAGCGCCCTTCAAAGTAACGCCTGAAGCATTTCTTATTGCTGGTAAATTTCACAACCCCTTAGACCTAGTCTTGGTTCTGAAAAAGCTTTCTACCTATGACAGTAAGTTTCATAGCACCATGAGCAAAGGTGCTGTACTCTATATCAACCAATCAGAAATCAGCTTTTAGGTGTACTGAAGTCTTGCTAAAGAACAGAAGTGATTGGTTGATGCAGGATACAACATGACATCACCCTGATCCTCTGCTCAATTGCACAATTTTCTCATTTCAGTATTAAACGGTCTCGATTACCTTTCCGGGGTCATCCTTGGATCGAGGCACTTTCAGAAAGCACTTATTCAGTGACAGATTATGTCGTATAGAATTCTGCAGACAACAGAGAACAGATTGTTAGAGGAAGATTCGCTCGATTTAATTAAAGTAAACAAAAAACGTATCTCTACATGAAATCCGTCAATCTAGGACAAGCGAGAGGAACGTTCAGCACTCCCAGTGTTGTGGTACTATATATATCGCAGCAAGCTCAAACAGCCTAGGCATGGCTGGTACCTGCTAAAGCATGCTGGGACTTGTAGTTTCACATCATGAACAGAGCAGGTTACCTATGCCTGATCTAGATTGTATGACTGAAGGGGGGAGGGGGGCAGTGCTAGTGTTTTTTAAATGGCAAAAATTATTAAAACGACAAGTCTTATCTTTGCATGTTGTGTAATATTTACAAGACATCTGAAGCATAGATCAGTTAACTAGAATGCAACCTCACGTTATCTCAACACATCAGAAAGACTTCCATGGAACGCTGTCCCTAGTGGTCATGAATTGCACTGTAACTCCCCTGACTACATACATTGACTTATTCATGCTAGTTAAAGCTTTGTACATTGCTGCAGAAAGGAGTTCAGTGATTGGACTCCTAACTCCGTTACAGCCAAGCATAGCATCCCAGCTAGCTAGGAGAAGGGACAAGAAGCTCTGGGGCCCGGTGACAGCTCTGGGGCCCATGCTTGGCTCTCAAGGCTTGCTGAAGACACTGGAATGGCTGTGAAGCAAAGCTGCGTCCTGAGAAAGCATGCACATACATGTCCATTCATCTCGCTATATTCTACAAGTGTCAAACCCCATTGCATAATCGCCAAGATCGTAGCTGAAATGTAAACCAACGTGCATGTATATGAAGCCTTAGGCAAGAAAGAGCGGCTCCTTTATCCACCACGATGAGCCCTGCGGAACATCCCCCCAAACACTAATTGCTTTCATCATCACGGTCTAATAATCACAGCATCAGCTGAAACGATCGTTACCTGGGATCACTCAGGAAGATTTTAGTATTGATCTATTTAGAGAGGAGAAAATGATGTAGCAGCTTGGCACAGTTAAAGCAATTACAAGGCTCAATTTCAGCATAATCCACTGATTAGCTTAAGAGCTAGTTGCCAAAACCACACTTGCATCTTTGTGAGAAGGAACTTACAGGAAGGCACTGGACTATAAAACATTAATATAATGTATAAGATACATACATACATACATACAACGGAGGTTGCTCAAATCTATTAATATAAGCTAATATAGAGCAGGTGCTGCAATGTATAGGTAGTTCACGCAGATACAAAAAAAACCCAGCGCTCTTGCAGTTAACCAGTAAATGACCATTTCATTCTATCTTTACAATAAAAGTCAGAGAGACTGCAAATATATGATAAGCCACCAGTCACTTAGAAGGCACCCATATATATCTATAATGCTGGCCACACACCAGAGCGATTATCGGCCAATTCGCTCAACGATCAGTAGATCGGACCAATAATCTCTGTATTGTGTGGTGCTGGTGGACTTCTGAAACGTCCGATATTCGCCCCAGAAAAGCTAGAATCTGATCATTCCTGACTGATTATCATCCCGAGTGGACAATACGGTGTAACGTGTGGACAAGGCAGATTTTCGGACCCTGTAGCTTCACCTTCTGGCTGGAGCTTCCCCATACGTTTCACTCCATAGTTATCATCAAGGCTTCCGTTACTATATTACTGCTATATATGCCATGTAATTAGAGTCAGACAGAAGGGGTAACTGACAGCCAGCCAATTAACTAGCTGCACTGGTCTCCTGCGGAGACTGAGAGGAGGCCTGTGCAGCCAATCAGTGCAGAGATTGACAGGAGGCTTGTGCAGCCAAATCGTTAAGCTAGTTAATTTCAGCAGTCCTGACCTCTTCAACGTGGATGATTAGTCCCAGCACAAGGCAAGTGGCGCCAATATCAGGACCTTTTTCGCTAGGGGAAATCGTCCCATTTGTCGGCCACCTCCTGCGATAATCGCTAGTGTATGGCCAGCTTAAGACTGCATTCTGAAAAAATGAGCGGGTTCGATTAACACCGACAGCTCCAAAAATTCCCTAACCCCTCTTCACTCTGCAGCATAGATGTTAATGAACTCCTATAGCTGGTTCTTGGCACAGCATGGACAAGCATTGCAGGAAACAGATCTTCTGCTTATAATCCTTGTTAACAGGCTCTATCTGCCATGAAATTCTGCCAATAAGAGGAGACTGAAATGCTCTCGCTGCCAAGGCATGCCTATAAGATATTTGCGTTCATCCGTGCCAGGGCTTGGACGGGTATGTGCAGGGCACATCTGAAACCATAGGGTCAGCAAAGAGGCTTTTTTTTTTACAAGTCTGTCATTACCAGATGAGACCTGAAGGTCAAAGGTTAGAGCCGTGCCTGGTCCACATCCGCCAGAAGGTAGAACGGTCATTACAAGATCAGCTGCTGTCTCACAGACAGTGCCTATAAAATGCTGATCTTTCTGCAGGATGAACGGGGCCAAAGTTCCCGTGATAAAAATGCAATTGCTGGGACACAGCTGTCACGACGCTGGTTATTAAAAGAAGCGTCTCCTAAAGTGGTTACAGCCTGCCATCATTGCAGACAGGTGCTCTTCCCGACGCCCTTGTGTGCTCCATGCAGGGCACGATGCTGCATTGTTCTGTCTCTCCTGGATTACCGTCACACTGAGCGGGTAAGAGATGAAAGGCTCCTCTATTCATAAAATGACTTGTCCAGCTTCACCATGAACAAGCGGGCCTATCACTAAGCCATCGTGGCGTATCACTAAGCCACTGGGACACTTCTGCAGGGTGCTTGTTGCTGTTCACGTGACCGGAATGCTGACAGTTATCATGCCAGCACTAATAACCTAACAGTGCTCACCGACAGACACCTTGCTATCAGGCAGAGATGTTTCCACGCCACCTGTCTGACAGAATAGTTTATTGCCCACATGTTTATTCAGCATTACAATAATCATGACCCCATCCTCTAACCGGGGAAGCACAGCAGAGAACAGCAGATACCGGGGGACAGAGATATACAGCAGGGGTACGCAGGTACCGGGAAGAGGACATGTCAGTTTGTCAAACTTTTGGCATTATATCCGTGTTGCAATAATGGTTTGTTTTTCTAAATTATAATCATGTCTGCAAAGATACAGCGTCTTGATAAAGGCTGAGGAACAGTCGAAACGCGTTGATTATAAACCAGATAATGTCAATAGCTCTTTGAAAGCTATTGACATTATCTGAGATATATAGAAATATTATATATATATATATATATATAAGTTTTCAGT
>WWET01001735.1:223424-238693 GCA_011038615.1 Limnodynastes dumerilii | reverse complement strand
CCTGTATGCGGTATTATCACTCAGAAATCCCTTTACTAATCTAAAACAAGGCCATTGTTTCAGTGATGTAAATAAGGGAGCTCAGAGTTGTAACGTGGGGTGTCAAGAAAGGGACGTCTCAACCTGCCTATAATATCTCAGGAGCAGTTAGTAGAACATTCAGGGAACCGTTCTGATGAATCTAAGATCATGGCTAAGACGTTATAAGCAATTGCAAGAGTTACAGGAAGAAGCGCCCAGGCAAAGCCAGGTCACTACCAGACAGGACCAAGGCTGTTTTACACGTCTCCTATAAATAATGTGACAGCTGACAGGAGAGGGCTATGTGCTGGATGTAAATACAGAAGGTCAGCTGATGAGACAGAAGACTCAGCCGATCCCAGGAGCCTTCACCCCTACATCACCTTAGCTGACTCATATCTGGAGGAGCTCAGACACAAAGACCTCATTCAGGGCATGCAAACACCACAGATGTTTACAGCGTGCTAGCGTTACCCATCATTCAGCCATAGGTCTAGGCGCATTCACATGGGGTTTTGTCCTAAGACATAGACTGTTTATAAAGATTTCAGGAGCTTTTAGTATGCGGCCGGTCCCTGAGGGAGGAGGAGGAGGAGGATTCTCAGGCCTCACACAGTAGCCTTCGGCACAGTGTGGAACCCGTGGGGGTATACAAGCTTCTGAGACGGCAACACAACTCCCCCAGGCTGAGCAGAGAGTGTCTGGAGAACGCAGCAGGTGTAAAGAACTCTGTAATGCTATGTACCTGGGAGCCCCACGCAGCTAAATGACACAATGCAAAAACATTATGATGTTTAAAGTCCCATCTTCTAACCAATATCAAACACGTAACGCAGGTCCCGGTAGACTGTGGAAGCCTCCACCCACGAGCACTCAATGTCCTGCCTGCTATCTGCTGTCTGGACCCATATTAAGCCATCAGGAGGAATAGCCAGAGGGTTCTGCAGCAGACGTTACCCCCGGCAGTAAGCGTTGCCTGGCTCTGGTGCAGGAGGCTGTGGGCAGAGTCAGACAGGTGCCCTCATACAACAACAAAGCAATCAACCAGCAAATGCCTGGCGTACAGAGATTCCAAAGGTGGGGGTCAAGGACTAACGCATTTCACCCAGGATAACTTGCTGATGGGCCTTATCCAATCACCAGGGGCCAAAATATTTCTGCATCCCCAGGTTCACCACTGCATAGACTAATAATCAAATTAAATAATTTAGCTGATTTATCGCCTCCTTTTATTCCGCAGTATAAATAAATCGGAAGCAACCGACAGATGCAGTAATACAGTAACAGCGGCAAGCCTGGGGTGTTCCCAGACACAGTGACATCGTTCCAGGAAGCGTTGCACAACATTTTAACAAAGTAAATAGCCATGTGGATTAGGAGGACGTCATGCCGTCGGTGTATCTTGGCCACAAGTAGTGTAAGTCACCTCAGTAAGACAACTTCATTGCCCTCTATACAATATCTGTCCAATCTGGTTGGAAAATCATTGCAATAGTGCAAAACGTATAGCACATGACTTTCCTATTCCCCTTTCCGGGATTTATGAATTACGTCCTTTAAATAAACAGACTGGACGGCAACGTTTTCCTCCTATAAATCTGACTGTTCAGATCCACACGATATTCCATAACAATACGTCACCGTACAGTCATTTTGACACACAAATAGACTTTAAAGAGCTGTGCAAATAACCTAGGCTTGCTCGCACACGTCCTACAGAGAGCAGCATAAAGGGGACAAGACTTAACCATTATAGTGTGGAGGAAAATCACTATGTAGGTGCGTAACTATAGGAGACGCAAGGGGTGTGATTAATAGAAGGACATGGAGGAGAGGGGGGACTGCACTGTAAGCAAGCTGTCATAGGTTGACATGGAGTGCGGATTTAAGCGGTCAACCTCTGAAAGCTTCTTTTGCGCAGACGGACTCGCTTAGCCCCTCCCCCATTACTGCATGACTCCGCCCAGTCCAGCCCATCCAGACTCGATATAAGGCACAAATGCAGAAGCACGGAGTATAAACAAGCAGCGGAACTCCATCCAGAGGGTATAATTAGGTTTGTGCGCATCAAACTGTAAATCTTATGCTAGAAGGTAATCTCAGTCAGACAGGAAGACACCAACAATGATTTTCTATACCAGGGTCTTATCTGCCAACAACTTACAGATATAGCTTTTAGGATAGAGATAAAAGCTACCCTAATGTTAACGGATGGAGCGCCAAGCGAAGGTGTAGGCAGCCGCAGCTTTCAAAACGGCTGAAATAATAATAAATTAGAGGAAAATTTACTACACGATTCCAAAGGCAGCCGCCTGAGTTTATAACGGCATATCCGGCTACTGGGAAAAGTCTTGAGATTTACTAAGCTATGGAAAAGTGGAGATATTGCCTACAGCAACCAATCAGATTCCAGCTCTCACTTTCCTATTACATACTAGTGAATGTCAGCTAGAATCTGATTGGTTGCTATGGGCAACATCTCACCTTTTCCAAACCCGCAGCTTAGTAAATCTGGCCCTTGATGTTTGGTAAATAGGAAACCTCAACCACCTCACACCCAAACATGTCAACTGTGTGGAAGGCATGTGCAGTATGGGGGAGATGTCGCAGGTGTCTGGGAGTTATGCGGAATGGAATGTTTAAATTCCAGGAGTGTCATTTCTAGCATGACAGGGCAGTGACAGATTCTCCCTGGACGCCTCTCTAAGCAAACGTGCTAATGCAAACAGAGGAGCATTGCTGTCAGGAAGTCTCACAAGACGTGGCAAGGCTTTATATAGCTTGTTTATGTGCCCCAATCCTTGCAGGAGCTGAGATAACAACTGACAAGGGGATGGCCACAGCGGACTTGGTGGTTTTTAATTGCCATACCATGTCCATCAGAAGGCCAACACAGGAGACGAAACCAACAAGGTCCACGTCAACCAATTAAAAGAGTGCGTTGTGTTATCATATTGCTGCTAGAAAGATAAGGGGGATGGGCAGCTCTCCCAGAATATTCCGGAAGCCCCTCTATACCGGACAGTTCTCCCGGAATATTCAGGAAGCCCCTCTATACCAGACAGCTCTCCCGGAATATTCAGGAAGCCCCTCTATACTGGACAGCTCTCCCGGAATATTCATAAAGCCCCTCTATACTGGACAGCTCTCCCGGAATATTCATAAAGCCCCTCTACACTGGACAGCTCTCCCAGAATATTCAGGAAGCCCCTCTATACCGGACAGCTCTCCCGGAATATTTATAAAGCCCCTCTATACTGGACAGCTCTCCCAGAATATTCAGGAAGACCCTCTATACTGGACAGCTCTCCCGGAATATTCAGGAAGACCCTCTACACTGGACAGCTCTCCCGGAATATTCAGGAAGACCCTCTATACTGGACAGTATTTCCGGATTCCCAAGAGAACAAGCCACCCCCATAGATTTGCACCAGTGCCTCTGCTTAATGCTGTGGTAGTGTTTGATCGTATAATTTAATGCAAATGTGCTTTAAAAAGGCGGAGCCTAATAGCAAACACGAGCCTTGCCGACTGTTATGTCCACAGTGAAATATTATGTTAGCATTATATTTATATTACATATATATTAGTACATTTCTATCTTTATTACAAGCTGCCTGCATTACATTAAGTTTACAGACGTTTCTAACATAGGGCTGGATCCAGACTTAAGTGCTTGAAATGAGTTACTCCTGGGCTAAACCATGGTGATTGCAGGGGAGTCATATTTCATCTGTTGCTAACAGTATTAGAGTTGAGAGGTGATGTTTCCTATCCCAAGTCTAAATAACAGTGTGATAGTAAAGCTGGTCAGTATCTGTGTGCAGTAAGCAATTCAAAGCTATATCCCTGCATGCAAAGAATACAATTACCTTGACTCCCCCTCCAATCAACATGGTTTAGCCCAGGAGTAACTCATTACAAGCACTTACTTAAGATCGGATCCAGCCGATAACACTTAATTGTCTACATTCTGACCTGTCGACATTCCATACCAAAACCATTTGGGCCTGGACACCTCTTACTCACTGCATGACTTGACTGAACCAATACCATACTGTTCTAAAGCTTTGAGAGCCATTTAGTATGAACGCATCTATGGTCCTGACCCACACCTAAGAACGACTTAAGTACACGGCGATTCGCAAATTTACGCGCCTAAGCGGCAAGTCCACTCCCATGACGCTCCCCTCGTTCCTACGGATCTCTACTGACTTCCACGGCCATAGGGCTACCTGAACTCTCCGTGCGTTTCCTTGTGAGAATTTCGCTAAAGTACGTGCGGACTTTGCAAACCCCACCCACAGCGCCCTATATAAATGCCTCCCTACTTAGAGTAGTGGCATGTCCCTTCATATGGATCTCTTGAGGCACGCAGCGGAACTCTGTGCGTAACATTTATCCGTGCATAAAATCTGGATGGCGCACGCGCCGTTCACAAAAAAAATTACAAGATACGCACACGGCCTGCATATAATTAGGGACATTAGTAAGTGTGAATCTGGTCCTATGTTCTTGGGTTTGCGAGGAAGCAGCGGCTCCATATTAAACACGCAGAGTGCCATAGAGGCGCCAGTCCTTACCTTCCAGCCGCTTCCAGCCTCCTTATAATAGGGGAAATTATCACAGATCCACTGGTAAATCTCGCTAAGAGTCATTTTCTTTTTCGCGGAGCTATTGATGGCAAACGTGATGAGACTGGCGTAGCTGTAAGGTGGCTTCCCGTCCTTGTGTTGCTGTACTTCATCCTGGTCCAGTGTCGTGTTGGGGTCAATCAGGGCGCTCTTTTTGGAGATGCCGGATCCGTGGGTGCTTTGGGCGTTGTCGGCATTTTGAATGGCGGCTCTTACGGTGAGCTGCGGGAGCCAATCCATAGAGGTCAGACTGCTCTCCAGTTCCGAAGTCATTTTTGTCTCTGGTCTTAGGTCAAAGGGATATAGGTCTCGTAAGTGGTACTGTGCTTCCCGGAGGGTAAAACAAGCACAGAGGCGTCCAGGTAACGTCGTATTAAGATTTCCAAATGAAGAGATGCCCAATGTTTAATCTGAAAGAAGGGGAGAACAAACAATGAAGTCAATCATAAAATATCACTGACCATAAGCACAACAGTATTATAATTATTGAGCTGGATCAAGCTTTTCTAGCGCTGGGCTAACACGCAGTGGGGTACCGTATGTCTGGCTGCTATTAAGTTCCACCAGGCCAGCCCACCATGCGCATAAAGAACGCAGAGATCTGGCACACCCCACGTACGGAAGGGTCCTGAGCACACGCAATGACTTCAAAACAGCGGATTTACGCAAATATAATAGGACTACTGAGTAAACATGAACAGAAACACGGCTGATGGCAAGCGATGGCACAAAGCTGACAGCAAGACAAAAGTACAAAGACATAATACACGTAATACACAATGTTTCCTTATCCACATCCTACATGTTAGCACTGCTGGATGGAATTGCATTGTACGGATATGCGGCACATTCCTTTCTGTCTTGAAATGGCGACTATGGGGAAGCCTTAAATTTTGCGCACCCGCCAGCTACCATATTAGACGGTAGTCAGTGCCGATTCCCGGATATGCCATGCATTGAATATACCCCACGATATTATACAATGAACGACAGAAAACCGTGACAACTGAGAGTCATTGGGTGAATCAATTATAGGACTTTTACAGTCCTGATTTACATGTTTGAGAGCCAATAGGACGAAGGACTGGATCCAGGCTTAAGTGCTTGAAATGAGTTACTCCTGGGCTAAACCATGGTGATTGCAGGGGAGTCATATTTCATCTGTTGCAAACAGTATTAGAGATGAGAGGTGATGTTTCCTATCCCAAGTCTAAATAACAGTGTGATAGTAAAGTAGAAATAACAGTGTGATAGTAACGCTGGTCAGTATCTGTGTGCAGTAAGCCATTCAAAGATATATCCCTGCATGCAAAGAATACAATTACCTTGACTCCCCCTGCAATAAACATGGTTTAGCCCAGGAGTAACTTCAAGCACTTAACTAAGTCTGGATCCAGCCCTAAGCGACTGTTCCAAAATATTTCAGGGAAGTCTCTCAAAACCAGTGACATAAGCTGTTATACATTCCACGGACCGAGCTACATTCACTGGGATGTTACCGCTTCTAATAACCTGTGCTCCATATGGTGTCAGCTCGCCTACATAATGCTTACAATGGGATTGGGAAATATGTGTTTATGTTTAGCATACAATAAGACAGATACAGGACAGACATGGTACTCCAGGTGTAGTGCAACTACAATTCCCATCAAGCTCTGATTAGCAATGCTATAGCTGATAGATGGCAGAGCATGATGGGAATTGTAGTGTTACACCAGGGAGCACCAAAGGTTACTGGTCCTAGGCATGAAGTCTTTTTGGCCCAGATCCTGGGCTACAGCCGACAGGGGAATTCCGTACATGTCATACGTAATACCCCCTTTTGATGCCGTAAGGGCCAGCATACGTAATGTACGCAACGAAAAGGTGGCTTCCCCACCATTACTTAAGTGTCCAGATTTACTACTGACAGCGGGAAGTGCAGGGGGCATGCACCCCTGCTACGATGCCGGCCATACTGACCTCGGGTGGCCATAAGGCGCCCTTGGGTCAGAATCCAGCCCTTTGTGATCAAACTAAGGTCTGTCTTCTCTGAACATATAGTGCGGACCTGGCCAACCTGCGGATCTCCAGGTGTAGTGAACTACAACTCCCAGCATGGTTTAACCGCATAGACAAAGCGGTGATGAGCCAGGCCTTATATAGTGGTTTTATATTCTTACACTTTATAAATTTACTAAACACACATAAAACCACCACCAGGCAGGCAATCCCTATCACCAATCTCTCAGCTTGTTAGCAATGCAGGGCTGTGCTTCAGGGAGCCATTATGTCTTTATATCTTATGAGCTGGCTTTACTCCTAACAAGCAGAGTCTCAGCCACAAGCAGAAAGATGTTATCAAATGCAGAACACACACACACAAAAAACCCCCACCACAAAATAAATAACGTTCCCGGCTAGTCTGGAGAAAATAGTAAATAAACAGCTCTCTGTCCCACGTCTATACTTACATGATTTGTGAATTATAATGATCTACAAAATCAGGATTTTCAGCCAAATCACAGTTGCGTTGGGATTTGAAGAGGGCACTTTTCCAAAGGAGAAGCAAAATCAAATCTAGCAACTCAGAGTAATTAAAATTTTAGCAATGTGGAATTTTTTTACTCTTCTCGGGGGACAAGAAGGCTGATAAAAGGTAAAAATAAAAATCTAGTGCTCATAGGTAAATCGCAGCGATTAACATGCATAAAGAACGCAAAATATGCCAGAGGAATAACTTACTGAGATTAACATAACGCTCATCTACATTATTAACAGATTCCTCATTAAAATTACATTTAGCAATGCAAAACTGTAAAGAATGAATAAGCTTCCTAAATACTCTTATTAAAGTTACCTTGAAGTAGGATATTAATATCCTCACCAGAATAACAGAGGTACTGGATGTGAAGCAGGTGTGGGTCCCCGGAAAGAACAGCCCATTTCGATAGGACCATTTATGAGGCACAGCAATCGATGAACAGAGAACCGAACGCAGTGTTCCGAAAGGTAAGCCTGAAAACTACCCCAACCCTTCCCCTAATTCTAACCCTATACCTCCCCTTCCATTACCCTAACCCTCCCTTACCCGCAGCCTGACCCTAACCCTCCCTCCCCGCAGCCTGATCCTAACCCTGGAGAGGTTACTCACCTTTCCCGTGGTCCAGATCCTGTGGCTGCTGCGTTTCCGAACCAAAATGGTTGAGTATGCCGATCGGCATACTCACCCATTCTGAAAAGAAAATTCTAAACTAAAGGAGGTATTCGAAATAGGGACATCCGAAAAGGAACTTTTGGATTTCCCTATTTTGGAAATCAGACTTTCTTAGCGGGAACTGCAACCGATGTGAAGCCACTACAACAGAATAAACAACATTTGTACGTTCTAGAATCTAGATCCTGGTGTCCTTGAAAGGCTCCGCCTCTTAAGCCAGCCGCCATCTTCTTTATTGACTTGGTAGGCACAGATTTGGTTCCTTTTTTGTTGTTACTAACGCTGATCCTGGACTTTATAACTAAATGTTAATTTATACTAATAACTTTCTGCAGCTTTCCTTCAGTGTGATTTGGTGTGCCACCCACTTTTTTTTGCCAAATAAACTAAATATTGGCAGCCATTTTGTAAAAGGAGATAGAAAAAGAGGATTTGAAACACGGAAGAAAATCTCACCTTGTGTGTGAAGTCACAAATGCGTAGCGCCGTTCATGTAAACCCATCTGGACAGAAGTAAGCCAGCTGGAAAAACAATACAGAGATATCATGTCACTTTGGATATTACATTACCTCAAAGTGCGCCATTTTGAATTCTACATTGTAAACCAGAGCTATAGGCCTGTAATGCCAGGACTCACCGGTGACTGTCTCATTTACAGTACATATCAGCATGAATTATCCAGACACTTAAGTATTTAGCTTAACTGAAGTAAAACCTACTTTGAAATTCTGATTGGTTCTGAGAAAATGGAGATTTGGATGTACGAAGGCAAAATGATAAATTACACTATATAACATATAAGAACTCCATATGGCATGCAAAACACATCTACACAGGCCTAAAACTTATCCCAATACGGTCCTCAAAGTCATTACCTACAGCCCCAGCTCCTCACTGTGCCAATTATGTTGTTACAGCTTGTAACACTTGTATAACATGTCTCCTGTCCTATACTGTAGTAGTCACTTTCTTTGCTTATGGCAACTTATCACCAGGAGTAAAGACATATGTGCAGCCCTAGTTAGTGGGCCAATCAAGCGGCCTCTGAAGTGTTTGATGTAGCCTATCTCTGTCCAAAAGAACACCTTGTGATTATTACTAGAGATAATCAAATAAAGGCTTAAAATGACAATTATAACAAGCCATGTTATTACCCTTGGTGAATCAATCCTCAAAAACACTATTTGAGGAAGTAATGAGAATATTGGGGCAGATTCAGACCTAAGTGCTTGTTATGTTTCATCGTGTAGCATATTCGCGCTGGCGTATTTTCTATGCACTCCCCTCGCTCGTACTTTGGCCATTTTACGCTTCCCAAACCCTGCCTTAATTTTTTAAAGCGAAACTGACGTACATAAAGACTTCACGTACGTAACTGCCTAAGCACCCCTATACTGTACGCTTTAAATGCCTGACCCCGCCTCCGAAGCGTCATGACGGGTGTCATATGAGCTGTCACACCTCTTTGTTCGTAGTTACGCCGTGGATACGTGGCTGGTATGTGCATTTAGAGTAACATGGCGTAACATCCACTAATAAGAATGGGTGACCTTACGTCAACGGCTAGCGTAAAATCGCTTGCGTACAGAGTTTAGGATCTGGCCCATTATCGAGAAGGCCGTAACTTTTAATAGAATGCTTGAAAAAAAAAAAAAAAGAAAAAAGACTGGGGGATAACATGGTTCCCTTTTTATTTTACATGGAACACTGAGATGCACACAGGCAGAATACGGTAATAGCGGCCCGTATTCATAGTATCGGACGCATAACATAAACCGATTTTTACTACTGCGTACTAATTTTTTTACGTAATCTACGCATCTTTTTCTTACTTAGAAAGACCACATTTACGCAATCTACGTAAGAGAAAGATACGTAGATTACGTAAAAAAAGGACTACGTATGCGCAGTAGAAGAAAAAAAAATACAAAAATAAAAATCGCTGAACACCTGAATACGAGCCAGCATTATTAACCCTGTAAAAAACTGCATTGTCTATTAAAGGTGCAGTTCCTTCTGAATGCCCCTCCATTGCATGAACGAGTACACGTGTTGTTTTTTTTGCTCCATCCACAGGCAAACGATATTCAGTTGGATGACTGATGTTTACATACAGCACATTCATTTTTATAGAGCGCATGTGTTCAGTCCCACTGAAAGGGACACACAGTCCTCAGTTGTCTAAATACACCAGTTTGTTTTTTCCCCCTTCATGTCTCGGCAGCTACAAATAGCATTCATGGGATCAACTAGTTTTATGAGCTTCATAGCACACCTGTGGAAACCCCATTGACACAAGTATGCCCATTCATTTTTAGTTGTTGTACATGACGGATTGTTTTGTGTCTAGCACACCCATGGTTTTAATCTTCTCGTGGGTGTTAGAAAGGAGTGGAAACATTTAGGTGATTTCCACAAACACTGTCTAAATGAACATTCACTCACGTCTTCGGTGAGGATCTAGGAAAAATAGGCAACGTCAATGGCTTGGCTTTCATATTTTGCCTATTTCAAAGATCAGACACTTTACTTTGGAAGCCTTATATCTCCCCAATAAGGCTGCTTATCAATGGAGAAATTGTCTTACCACTGATCCTCTAAATACACATTTTGCAACAAAAGTTTTGGACTCACTTACAAAAAGTGCGTTAATGCTGGGTGAGCTTAACCCAATATAGCCAAGCGGAAAACTTTACCTCCTATTTATGTATGTCTGTTATATATTGGCTGGCGGGCCGCCAACAGAAATTTTGGGGTCCTCTCTCAGCAGCATGCATCACCAATATCCCAGTCCCAGCTGATGACGGCCCTATGTTTTGGTATGGCGAAACAGACCTTTTTTTTTGTTCCTTGCATTTACACAGGACTCATATTTTGTCCTGGCAGAACCTTTTCCATCGATATAGACACTTGCACACATTTCCAATATTTGCTCTCATGTTACTTGGTATTTAGAGAATTCATTTTTGTTAGTTTCTGGAATAGTAAAAACGATTGTGAACACTTACAAATAGAGGACTGTATACACACATAAGACGCTTCTGCTTCTTAGGTGCATGTATTTTTTTTTTTATTCAATACATTTTTGTTTTCCAAGACATACAAACATACAAAATAAACACAACCCAAACCCTTCCCAGGCACTGCTATCAATACCAATCAAAGAAAGCCCATGGAACAGAGATTATACAAACATAATGCACACATCTTATTCAGCATCCGGAGTATACATAAGAATAATATAGATCTTTTACAGATATGAAATTCAACCAACAAATAGTATAACTTACAAAACTAAGCCGAACTGACACAGATCATTTTCTATAAAGCAAATAAACATCCCGTTCTGCTTATCTCTCAGCACTTGTCACAAGTTATGTATATAACCCATAGTATAGGGGAGGAAGGGGAAGGGACGGGACAACCCCTCAATGATCAGAAGAACCTAATTTAATCTTTTAGACCGGCCACATCCCACCCGTCCAATCACCCCAAGGGGCAGAATGACGTTAAATTAACTGGGCAATCCGGGGTTTAACTAAATGGGGATTCACACCAGTGCGTCCAAATGTTATAATACTTATGAAGAGCCCTCTTTGTGTATATAAGAATCTCTCATATTCCACTGTTGTTAACCAAGGCAAACCAGTTTTGAATTCTAGGTGGGTCCGACGTTAACCAAGATCTGGTGAAAACAACCTTTGGCGAGTGTAGCGAGATTAAGAACATATCTGTACAGAATGTCACCATACCTTTCTTCTGCATTAATTCCAAAGAGTACAAAAGGAGGATCCAAAGGTGGACGTTCCCCTGCCATGTCTCCAATACATGCCCATACAGTCACCCAAAAACTATACACCTGCGGACAATTCCACAACATGTGCCAAATGTCTGCTCCAAATGCCCCGCACTTAGGACACTCAGAAGAGAGGCACAGGCCAAGTTTATACATGCTCAGAGGTGTAAAATAAAAATTCTACGCCACGGCCCCCCTAATGCATCCAACCATGTGTTCCCAAACCTCATCGTCTATTGACCCAATATCAACTGACCATTTAAGGTGCAACAAAGCCAATGTATTTATTGCGACCGCACCGTTAAGTATACTATATATATCCTTTAGCAACAGTTTAGTGGTAGAACCTTTTATTGCAGGGACTTCATTGCTGAATTGGGATGCCAAGGGGTGCCCGAGCTGCAAGTATGCAAAGAAGTCGGACGCAGAGAATTCCAACTCCTCCCTTAACTGAGCAAATTACTTCAGAACTCCATTTGCATACAATTGGCCTCTTTAATTGTGTATGCGACCACATATTGTGTGCTTGGAGGGCTGGTATTTCAGGGTAATTCCTATTGCACAACGGAACTTCTGGGTCTGTGCCTTCACTCCTCAACAGCTGCCCAGACTGTCTCCATACCTCCACGGCCTGCCTGAGTATAGGACAAGCAGATCTGCCCACTCTACCCACCAATAAGGTCTGTAAGGGAGACAGGTTGGGAAATGACCTATACACCAGGTGCGTGTATTTAGTAAATAACCTACTATGCATGCATAGGTCATTTAAACAATCTACGCACCAGCTAGGTACATAGATTGCCTCAGTGCGGTCTTTAAAGACCGCATGGAGTAGTTTAAGTAGAAAGGGGCAGCCTCAAGGTGCATACACACTATACAATTATCTGGCAGATTATCTGAAAGATTTGGCAGTTGGAATTCAAATCTGGTAATGGATGAGAGCAAATGGTATTGTCAGTTGCTCTCATCCATTACCAGATTTGAATTCCAACTGCCAGATCTTTCAGATAATCTGCCAGATAATTGTATAGTGTGTATGCACATTTAAGCTGCCTCAGGGAGTGATTAGGTAGAAGTGGGAGGGATTTAGATTAGCCGGTGAGGGCAGATGGGAAAGGACAATGTCTGTGCGGAGTTTCTGTCTTAAGAAGGAAACCCCGCACAGTTAAATAAGGTAGCCCTATGGCAATAAGGTACCTAAAAACAAGGGGGGGGGAATAAAGGCAGGATGGGGTGCAGATCTGTTGGCACCAACACACTCGTATCTGTGAATACAATCCAACATTACTGAAGTTGTATAGATATGAAATAATGGGGGTCATGCATAAAAAGTGCAGAGGCAATGATTTTGTCCCTGTGCTCTCTCTCCTTGGACATTGCAGCTTTCCCAAAAAAAGAAAAATAGGGCAAAAATAAAATAAAAAGTATTAAAAATGAAATAAAAAACTCTATGGAGCGACATATATAGTAAAAGTTACAGACAGCCTTCCAATCTGTGTGACCACCGCTGTCTGCAAACATGAATTAAAATGACATTCTCCTATCACGCTGTGATAGAATAGAATAGAAGGTGTCACACGGTTACTGTCATCAGGCTGCAGTCCATATTTATTCCTTCAACGCAGAATTTCAGAAAGAGGACCGGGGCGCTTTAAAAATAGGCGTCTGCTTTACCAATTAACAACGGCATCAGTCTATGGACTACCTGGGACCTTTAAAAATAGCTGACAGTGAGATTCCGGAGCCTCCTGACTGAGGGTGACTCATCAGCAGGAGTCTCTTTCATGAGTCACCGGAGCATGTTTTCACAGAGGCATGGAGGAGGCAATGAGGGACTCTGCTCAACACAAAGACAGCAGGAGAATCCCCAGGTAAACGCGTGGGAGGCGCACAACCTGTTCTGCAAGGACTGGCTGTCACAATGTTTACAGGCAATGCTCACACACACACACACACACACTGCAATCCTGTGTGTAACTGTTCACGTCCGCATGCTGTCTCAGCAATGTCTGAACTCCTACAGAGAGACAGGGGACTCAAGGCAAGGAACACAAAGGGTGTGCGGAGGGCGAATTACAGGATACGTGAATAACGTTCCCTTAGGGCAGAAATAATGGCAGGGAATGGGGAAGCAGTCTCCTATGCCATACAGAGATACAGGAGGGGAGTATATTTACAATTATTAGTAAATTACCAATAATAATCATCATAATAATGGACCATAGAAAAACACGTGGAAAGTTACATCTGGGAAAACCCATGATAACAGTCAATGGAAGGTATATAAAGTTATTCTTTACACGCAGGGAGAATACTTGTCTTTTGTTTATTGCACAGATATTAATCAGCTTCACTTTTACATTGTTATTTGTTAGCAACAGATGAAATTGACCTCCAATTGTTGAGGAATTCAACATGATTTTGTCCAGGTGTAACTTTCCACCTGTTTTACTCTTATTTTTACATTCTGTATGTTGCAGGTGGCAGCTGTAATTGGTGTTTATAGCGTCTAAGCCAGCGTAAGTCTACCCTTTTGTGGTGTGTTCAAGTTACACACTGCAGAATTAGACGACCAATCCCATTCTCTTGGTCGTGTACCAGTGACCAATCCCATTCTCTTCAGGTAAAGTACCAGTGACCAATCTCATTCTCCCCAGGTAAAGTACCAGTGACCAATCCCATTCTCCCCAGATAAAGTACCAGTGACCAATCCCATTCTCCCCAGGTAAAGTACCACAGACCAATCCCATTCTCTCCCCATTAGCCTTCATCCTCACTGTGGACCTGCTATATCTCTTCCACATACAGTATTCCCTCACACCTCTGTTGTATAGTTACATTTTGTGACAATATCATGCAGATACTTACTGAATCCCCTTACACATTACATAGTATGTTATGATTTTTAGATCACCTGTGCCATCCAATCCCCAATATAAAAGTCACCCAGTCTACTGGCAGCCTACATTGTGCCCACTTTAACAATAGAGTGTGGCCAGCTTTATACCTGCTTTAACAGAAAACTAGATTATGGGCTGTCACAAACATTCGCAGCAGACGCCGTACTTACCCGCTCCACGGTCTGCCTGCAGCGTTCTCCTCTCGGCGGTCCCGCATCCCTGGCCGTCGGAGGCTGTCACCAGTACAGTGACAGCCTCTATACTTACCACTCGCAGCACGGTTCCCCTGTCGGCGTCCCACGTGGAGTTTTGGCACCCAGCGCTCCAGAGTTCCGGACCGTGGGCGCCGCCATCTTGAATATCACATGTGACTGAGCCACCAATGATTCTTAACTGGGTTAATCCTCCATCCAATCAGTGTTCAGAGCGCGCTATTTAAGCACTGCAGTCCTTGCCTTCAGTACCAGAACAACTTGGTCTTCCAAGGTGCCTGGCTGCCTGTGTTCCTGGAGTTCTCCTGCTTTCCTGGTAAACCTCTGATCCTGATCCAGTCCTGGTGAGCCCGAGCCAGAGCCAGTCCTGGTGAGCCCGAGCCAGAGCCAGAGCCAGTCCTGGTGATCCCGAGCCAGAGCCAGTCCTGGTGATCCCGAGCCAGAGCCAGAGCCAGTCCTGGTGATCCCGAGCCAGAGCCAGAGCCAGTCCTGGTGATCCCGATCCCGAG
>WWET01001735.1:209840-222066 GCA_011038615.1 Limnodynastes dumerilii | reverse complement strand
TGTCCGGGTGAGCCCGAGCCTGACCCAGATCTGGTGATCCCGAGCCTGATCCAGATCCAGTCCTGGTGATCCCGAGCCTGATCCAGATCCAGTCCTGGTGATCCCGAGCCTGATCCAGATCCAGTCCTGGTGATCCCGAGCCTGATCCAGATCCAGTCCTGGTGATCCCGAGCCAGATCCAGATCCAGTCCTGGTGATCCCGGCGCACCTCGTCACGCCAACCCGGCTTTACAGGAGGTATTACTACCTCACTCCGGCATAGCCGGTCCTATTTCACTGCCATTGGACATTTCCTTCTCTAATACAACCTTTTTTAATTGTTCTGTATTCCATGCGACAAACTTACATTAAACCCGCTTGCTTTCAATTACTCCCCTGGTTCCCGACAAGGATTCACAAAACCCTCTAGCCGCGACATGGGCATGTACTACACAGTAGCCAAAAAAACATCTCATTACTATCCTCTGTATGAAGTGAGCTGTAATTCTTTGCAGAGACACATTACAAATGCCACTCTAATATAAGCCAGAAAATCAGTTGTAACAAAGTTTTAATTTCTTCGAATTCTTTTTTGCCATCGCTTGAAAACAATTTAAAGACAGATTAATTGTAATTTTCTTTCAAGACTAAGGCCCGTATTTTGAGTACCAGGCTTATATCATATACCTCCGGTGTTCAGCCATTTTTACTACTGCGCATATGTAGTAAATTTTTTACGTATTCTACGTATCTTTTTCTTATATAGATTGCATAAATGCAGTCTAAAAATATACGTAGATTACGTTAAAAAATGACTACGCATGCGCAGTAGTAAAAATCGCTAAACACCGGAGGTATATGTTATACAGATAAAAGAAAAAAAATCTCAATGGCGCTAAGTATGGTTCAATACAAAATTGTAAATAAATATAAATCACAGGGGTAAGCAGCTAAAACCGGGAGAGAACACCTAGGCATAAACAAGACAAAAAATAACGGACTCTGATGAAATCTCGTTGACGGAGAAGAAACGCGTAAGAGCTTTACTGGCCTTTTATTGGAGTCCCATCCACAAGCTATTTGCCTGCTGCAGGACACAGGAGACACCATCAGCGGCTATCCATCTACTCCGGTTAGGTACCAACGGCTACTACACACTCCCGCATTTATCATCTGGGTGACTCTCGACCTCTTACCATCAGCTGCGGGAGCCGGAGCAGTGTGAAAAGTTACACGTGCCGGCGGGACGCTGCCAACACGTGTAGCCGAACGGGACGGTAAAACCGGAGCTATAGCTTACTGCCTCTCTCCTATAACCATCTATAAGGTATTACCTGAAATCGGAGACCTATCGTAAGTTGACTGTATTTCACCATTGCAACTTAAAGGATTTGTATTTATATGCCACTGATCAGCAATATCAACATCAAAGCCATCTGCATTTGAATGGCCGGTGCTATTTAGGGTGCGCACCCCTTGTCTGCATTGGATTTTCTTCTACTCTAATATCCACGGCTACAAGCCTTGGGATTAAAAAACGAAGGCACATTTTTCTACTGACATCCTAGGTTTCATTTACCGCTACCTTGTTATATTATATTGCAACAGTAGCAACTTTGGAACTTTCAAATCGGAGGTTATATTGCTACAGTGTTTTATATAAGCTATTGTTATACTTTAGCTATATCTGTGGAGCTGCTCTTAATGGTCCTGTGCTGTTAATTTCATTGGATATTGTGTGAACTATAGCATTAATTGCCTGCAGTCTACATCTTTAGCTGTATAATGGATAGACTCTATTTTTAAGGATTATTTATATTAATATTAATTTTCATAGAGGTTGGAGCGGTATATGTTATACGTCCGATACTCTGAATATGGGCCTAAATCAATATTAATTTCGATCCATTGTTGCAGGGCCCCTAAAAAAAGACTCAGAGCCCATAGGCTGGTACCTACTCTGCCTATTTGGTAACCCAGCAGCGCCTATTGTATATGCCAAGAAGCCGATTACAGAATGTTTACTTCAGATGTGGATAGGGATCTTGATTCTAGTACGAGCATGAACAGTCCCAATAGAGGCCTTAAGGGTTGTATACACAATCACTTATCCATGTTGCATTCTGAAGGTAGTATACACGGAGAGCAACGACAAGGAAACCGATCAGCTCGAGGAGTGCCTGAAACATCACCTATGCTATTCTTGCATGGGAGGTGTTTGAACATGCTCTGCCTGTGCATACACTGATGTGTCTGATAAACCCAAGAGTTCCCCTAAGAACGACAAATATAAAAAGGTATACAATATAATTCACGGGAGCCAGCCTTGCCCTAAGTTAGGCATAGGCCACCTTTGTCTCTCCAGGTGTTGCGAAACTACAACTCCCTGCATGCTCCAACAGCAAAGACATAGTCGATACCTAGCAAAGAATGCTGGGACTTGTAGTTTCAAAACAGCTGGGGCTACATTTACTAAGCTGCTGGATTGGAAAAGTGGAGCTACTGCCAACCAATCAGATTCTACAGTAGCTCTGACTTTCCTATTACATACTAGAAAATGTCAGCTAGGATCTGATTGGTTGCTGTGGGCAACATCTCCACAGCTTAGTAAATTTGGACCCTGTGCTGCAGGTTGCAGTATTTTTTATTTTTTTTTGCATCCACTTGAGAAACAGGAGCATCAAGCATTGAGCATACATGATCTGTAAGCCAGCATCTGCTTGCATCTCTTCATTGTCGTTCCTATGTGAAATGTAACACTGCCTTGAGCGATGAGAAATGCCATCGCAGAGAAAGTGCTATAAGCTTGGGGTTACGTGGGATTTACATCTGACCTGGCGGGGCAACGCGAGGACAGTGCTGAGAATACACACTCGCAAAACAGTTCATGCTGCATTACAAGAGGTCAGTTATTGTGGAACACAAGACCATCCTATCAACAATTCTGCCATAACCACCATTGTGGAACATTAAACACAACCTCAACAGCTGCAGAAAACAACATCCAACGAGCCATTTATATCCAGTAATAGGGCGTAAAAGACGGCATAAGGAATCTCTGGCTCGATTAATCAGCAGGTGCAGGTCTCCATTTTCCTTAAGAGGGGAGGAAATCCTCTTGTCTATGGACCTGATTCAGACTTAAGGAGCTTAAAATTGAGAGGAAAGTTACACCTGGGCAAAACCATGTTAATTTCAGGGGGAGTGAAGTGAATTGTACTCTTTGCATGCAGGGAGATATCTTTGAATTGTTTACTGCACACAGATACTGACCAGCGTTACTATCACACTGTTACTTAGACTTGGGCCCGGGGAACGCCATCTCTCAACTCTAATACTGTTTGCAGCAAATATGAATACAGGGAAATATAACTCCCCTGCAGCCAACATGGTTTAGCCCAGGAGTAACTTTCCTCTTATTTTCAATCTCTGAATCAGGTCCTATGTTACTATTTCAGTGCTATATGTTTTAACAATATAATGTTTCTTAATTAACTGCCTTCTAATCAAAAATAAAAGAAAGATTTAAAAAAAGCAGAACTACGAGCAGAGAGAAGCATGTATGAGAGTTGTACAGGACATCAGTTTGTCTGATGCATCTGATAAAAGCTCCTAAAAACCCCCCAGATCAACATTATATCAGACACGTCAGACTGCTTTTAAAAAGATGAATAATTGTTAGAGGGTGTTGATGAAAGTACAAGGCTTTCTTTTCACCAAATTAATTGTCCATTATAAAAATAATAACACATGCACAGAAGATTAAAATAGTCAGGGTCTGCAAGCATCGGAGATGGACATCTTGCATTGAGGACTGTACGGTCCGTTCACTAGGGTCCAGTGAGGGAGAAGAGAAAACATTTAAAGCGACAGATTCTAGCTCCATTCAAGCCTGGAGACTTTGCAATGTCTGCAGTGGAATATCATATATGTTTAGAGTCTCGTCTTTGGGGGTGCATTTTTTCATCTCTGTCATCCTTCCTTCATTCATGTAATGAATGATGCATTAAATGGACCTGCATTTACTTTAATTCACAAAGTACTATGTCATTCAGAGACTTTAAAGACCAGTAACTACCTGGCAACAGCATAAGAAGGTAACCTCTTTGTGAGTGTGCATTATAAATATCTTCTTAATAAATCATTGAAGGACTATATTGATTTGACAAGTTTAAGTACCGGCTATATGATTAAACCGCATATATAACATTAGTAAGATCGTTGCCATATATTGGCATAGTGTCATGGATGTGGATGATTTTAGCTCTTCAAATCAATGTCCATTACGCTGAATAATTTGCAAGGACACTTTGATGCAAGAAACAGAGATGCCCCAATGCAAGTAAATGACCCGACCATCATAACGCAGGATATACTGCCCACCCGTGACAGGGGACTTCCCTATGCAGACCATAAGGAACCATTATTAGTCACAGACTTCGAGCAGTCATCCTCAGACCAGTGTAACAGATATTGTGCTGTTCTGTGGAGTCTCTGGGAAGCTCAAAGTGATTGCCACGTGCAATGCAAACAGATCACATGACCCTTGCGTGATGATGATACAATCAAGTCATGCAAATCACAGGAGACTTCTTTATTGCCTATGTAGTGAAACAAATTAGGCAAGTGCTCTAGGAATACAGTGACATGTTGCTAGGTACTGAAAACCTAGCATTAAGTAAAATGTTGGCTTACATAATCTAAAATATTGTTAATTATTGCATGTATACCTTGAATGGCCCCTGCTACTAGCTCGATAAATAAAATAAAAATCTCTTAATTTAGCAAAATGGCATTCATTTATGTAGCTACCCCAGAAGTTACTATCTTGGCCCCTGAATCTGTGTACTCACCCCATGTACTAACGTAGCTGGGAACAGCTCAGTAAAGAATTTTCAGAGTCAGAGATAACTGGCTTTACATTCCCAGCTATTGGCCGAGTACACACAATGACCTGTAAATATGAATTATAGATGAGTTACGGTTTGCTAGGAATTACCTTATCTGATTTGTGTGTGGATCCTACTTTGCTCTACATGAGACACATGGGACGTGCATAGAGCAAGAATCAGATACCAGACTACTGAGGTCATTAGTGGGCTCTCTCTGGAACTGGAGCATCCCCAATCTATAGGTAAATTCCTTGTTCCTTGCACCACCATTTACAAGACGCTAGAAAGCTGCTCTTGGGGGAGTCCGTCAACACCATGTCCGGGTCTTATGTCAAACTTGAAACTTTATTTACAATGAACGAATTTCACAAATGCACAAGCCTGCTAAAAACAAAAAAACTAAATATAAAACAACTTATAAGACATAAATTGTGGACATGTAACCTACGGGTGTGGGGCTTCGGTCAGAACGGCAGATTTTTGAAACGGCCGTTTCCTCCTAGCCAGTAGCAAACTGGCTGGGATTTCGATTGCATATGCCTCGATAAGGCATAGCAATCGATCCACCAAAAGCTCCGTACTCTCGAATGGCAAGTAAAAATAGTCCCCCACGCCTTTCCCTAATTCTAACCCTAACACTCCTTTCCTGGCAGCCTGACTCTAACCCTAACCCTCCCTTAGTTGCAGCCTGACCCTAACCCTCCCTCCCCCGCAGCCTCACCCTAACTCTCCCTCCCCTGCAGCCTGACCCTAACTCTCCCTCCCGCACAGATAGTTTACTCACCTGTCCCTTGGTCCGGCAATAGCGGCGGAGGGATATCTGGAATTGGGAAAGTCTAAATTGGTAAGTATCCGAAAAAGAGACATCCGAAAAGGAACTTTCGGATGTCCCTTTTTCGCACTTCACATTTTCAGGCAACCGGTAACCCACACAGGAATTCGGGTGGGATGAAAACATATAGGTCTAAAGACCGCGCTTACACAATCTACGTACAGAAATGGTACGTAGATAGCGTAAATAAACTATTACGCATGTGTAGTAGCTCAATTCTTAAAATGTAAACGAGACAAAATCTACGTCACTGTGAATCCGGACATGAACATTATAAATTCTGAAAAAAAGAATTATGCACCAACAATGTGGATTGTTTACACATTGTTCTCATAAGCCATTGCTGCAACGATATGCACTCCCAAGGCAGCCCTATGCAGAGAGATAAATAGGAATTGTTGCAGTGAAGTGTCAGTACACACTGAAGATTTCTGCAGACACCGGGCCAGCGCTCCCTCCCCTGCAGCCTGACCCTAACCCTCTCTTCCCCGCAGCCTGACCCTAACTCTCCCTCCCGCACAGATAGTTTACTCACCTGTCCCTTGGTCTGGCAATAGCGGCGGAGGGATATCTGGAATTGGGAAAGTCTAAATTGGTAAGTATCCGAAAAAGAGACATCCGAAAAGTAACTTTCGGACGTCCCTTTTTCGCAATTCACATTTTCTGGCAACCGGTAACCCACACAGGAATTCGGGTGGGATAAAAACCATATAGGTCTAAAGACCGCGCTTACACAATCTATGTACAGAAATGGTACGTAGATAGCGTAAATAAACTATTACGCATGTGTAATAGCTCAATTCTTAAAACATATGCAAGACAAAAGCTACGTCACTGTGAATCCGGACATGAACATTATAAATGCTGAAAAAAAGAAGTATGCACCAACAATGTGGATTGTTTACACATTGTTCCCATAAACCATTGCTGCAACGATATGCACTCCCACCAAGGCAGCCCTATGCAGAGAGATAAATAGGAATTGTTGCAGTGAAGTGTCAGTACACACCGAAGATTTCTGCAGACACCGGGCCAGCGCCGATAGCCGAAATTAGCCTGTTCCCAAAATCAAATCACATGATGTCATGCGGTTTCACACAATTCGACAGCGTCATCGGACAGAACACACCATTAAAAAGTCTGAGCTATCTGATGATCATTATGTGTCCACTTTAGTCCTCATCCTTCTCCTATCACATAGCAGGCCTAAATCTGCAAGTCTATATTCATTTTGTTGACCTTCATTTTGAAAGTGAAATGATTGCAGAAAGAAGTTAAGAAAAATGCTAGTCTTAAAAGTCCTTAAATTGCTATAAATGATCTATAATTTAAATACAAAAAAGCATGCAAAATCTCCTAGCTGTTATGGAAACGCTACAATGAAGTTCTTAATTTAGTGGTCTCTATGCTGTGATTGGTTAGAAAAGGTCATTATCCTATTCTTACACCAGTGCAAGATCTTCTGCAGAAAACATGACATTTTCAATAAATGAAACATGGTCATAGCACAAATACAAACAAGTCTCAATGAATCAATAAAAGCATAATATAATTTTCTATGACAAACGCAGAAATCAGTTGTATTTTGCAGCTTGTGTTGCCAATCTGTGAATTTTACACTCTTGTGACAATGTATATCAAACGCACACTGGCTCACAAGATGGTAACATTGCGTAACAAGCTCCACGGCTTAACCCAGTAACAAAAATGGCCTACAAGGTCACACAGCCTCACAGACAGAGGCGGCTATAAACAGCTTTAACGATCCGAAAGACAAGACTGTGAAAAGTTCAAACCAGCTGACTCCATTGCCCAGAGCTTTACAGAAATATTAAGCAAAACCTCACTTATATCCTTACATATGGAGGCAGGCATTTTGTGGGCCGGACCAAAAACACTAGTTCCAAATGATTGGATAAGCAGCATTCTATATGAAGATTTTCCAGCCAATGGGAAGACTCTTCACTTAGAGTAGCTTGCATGTAATACTTTTTTTTTTTGCTTTTTGAGTATCCCCTGAAATGAACGTAAAATATATATTAGTTTCCAATTATGTTTATCACTTTCGCCAAGATGAGCTATATGAACTAGGAGGCTTATCCAAACAAAAAAGCAATTTTGCACCTGGATAAACCACAGACCCTCCAACATGACCCATTCCATTAGGTACAATATACTCCGCACCTGAGCTTCCAACTGTCACTCACCTGGTGAAATGACTTCACTGATATTTAAAAAACTATTTGTCTTTTCAACAATGGTGGTTACCATAGTAACTGACAGTTGGAAAAGGAGAAGCAGAGTATTTCGTACCTTATGGAATGGGTTATGTTGGAGGGTATGAAACCATGTTGACCATATTTGCCACCTCCCTCTGCAATTTAACATGGATTGGTCAGGGTGCACGTTTGCTAATTTTCTCTGCTACAAACTGTGGATCATCTCCTACGTGTCCCAGGGAATTGCTAGGCTTTGGAAAAGGTTTGTCCTTTGACCAGCTCCGCTTTGGATTTCAACGCTCCATTTTCCTCCTCACATCACAATAGTGTCATATCCAGCCTTGCCCCCACAAATAAAAGCACACGGGTGAAGAGGTTGCCGTCTCCCACACAATCTCCTTCCGTGCTGCTCACAAGAAAAGGGTCTAACTGCCATTTAATACCATTTAGACCTTTCAAAATACCTAGACATCTATCCACTCAAGCAGAGGACAAATTCAACCGGGCTTATGTGGGCTGTATGAGCATCTCTTGCCTTTATTGCTCCTTGACAGAGCAGAGTCATCTTGCAGGAGAGATGACATTTTTGAGACTTTCAACTAAAGATAAAACTTATCTTCTTCCTTTTCTACTTCCTTTACTGAGTCAGAGCCCCGATTTCAGTTACCAGTCACTTCTCCTGCTTTTAATGAGTCACTGAAGAAGATATATTAAGAATGACAAACTACAATAAATCTATTATGCTATCAGGTTTACAAGCTTATTATAATATTTATTTAGGAGACACTAGTGAAAAGATTTAATCATAACGGGATAGCTTTAAAACATTTATATTTATACAAGTTTCTTTTCAAAATCAGTGGTCCATAAAACAAAATGAAATAACCAAACTACATAAATAAATATTTTCATCTATTTTTATTTCACAACAGCTTAGTACCTAAACACAACTAATACTTTTATTTTTCAGAGCATGTTAATCTGTTAGAAAAGCTGCAAAACTTATTTTACTCAACCATATTATAGTTTATTTATATAGTACCAATTGCAGCACGACACGGAGAATATTTGTCCCTCATTAGGAACATCAACGACACCATTTTAGATTGCAATTGCCAAAGATTCTAGTTCTCACTTTCCTATTACATATTAGAGGATGTCAGCTAGAATCTGATAGGTTGCTATGGGCAACATCTCCATTTTTCCTTTTCTGCAGTTTAGTAAATCTAGACCTAGATGACTTTCACCATCTTATTAAGCAGATCACACAATAAATGAGTGTTTGCAATAAGGCACCATCACCACTTAGGTATGCTGGGACTCGAAATGGCAAGTAAAAATATCGAATCACGAGAAAAACACGAAGCTATAAAACGCACTTTTTCAACACGGATTAGACAGTAAAGTTATACCGCAAGCCAATAAATACACTTTCCAGCAAACATGAGTTCTGCCAGAAATTTGGAAATAGCACAAAGCATATGTGTTAATGTTCAATACAATAGTTCTATTACCTTATTAAGCACTCAAGACTAGATCCTTAGATTCCATGCATAGAATTCTGTAACCGAATGGCTAAGCGTATGATTGACCCTTCTGCAAAGGCCTACCGTAACTACTCTAACACTCACCAAAGCAAAATGGTGATGCAGTAAGTCTTTAAGTCTGGATTGGTAATCAGAAAGAGAGGGCGTCTCTACTGTACACCGTAACACTAAAGCACACACTCTTGCAATTGCAACGCAGTCTTTCTATTGGGGGGTCAAGCGTGTCTTTGTTCTTCTATCTGTGTACCGATCAGGTGGCACTCACAGAATGGAAAACGGATCCCGACAGCAGCAGCATTCAGGACGCATGGAAAGTAGGGGGAAAAAAATCTGATCTGTGGCTTTGGCCCTTGGTTCTTTATTGTAGAAGTAAAGCTTGGTACACAGCGGAGTTATTTGTAGCATCTCGAAAAAAAGAGTACTCAAGATACATATACTAACTATTAAAAACTATGAGATTACCTTGATAAGCATTTATTTAAGAAATATATTTATAGACTATATCATAGAATATAGCTTAATCTTACACAACTGTACTGAAGTTAAACTGAGTACATGCTGGGATCAGACACGGTTACTGTAATAACTCATGGCTATGCACCTGTCCAGAGAAATGATTCACCGCTAGATTGTTTAGCACTTAATAGTACACTCTTATAAAAGAAGCAGACATAGGGGATCACTGATCTTTAAAACTAGGAGTTCCCAAAAATCAATTCCCACAATGCAAAGCAGTTTCACAGGATTCTGCAGCATCATGGGACTAAACTTATGAGTATCATGCGGTCTGCACTGTAATCAGCATTGTACACTATATATTAATCAAGTTGATTAGTAGACAAAAATCGGATCTTTTAGATTTCTGGACCGGATCTAGAATCTTTTAGAGCAGAAAAGGCTGTTTACAATCAAGCAGGTACACAACAGATTCCACCGTGCATCTGAATCCTCAAGATCCAGACTTACATGCTACAAGTCTCTGTAGTGGCTGGGTGTGAAATGCACTTCTAACCTAGAGGATCAGTGGGCTGGGTCCAGACTACAGTAAATGCTTGAAATGAGTTACTCCTGGACTAAACCATGGTGATTGTAGGGGGAGTCAAGTTAATATGTATTCTTTGCATGCAGGGATATATCTTTGAATTGCTTACTGCACACAGATACTGACCAGCTTTACTATCATACCGTTATTTAGACTTGGGATAGGAAACATCACCTCAACTCTAATACTGTTTGCAACAGATTAAATATGACTCCCCTGCAATCACCATGGTTTAGTCCAGGAGTAACTCATTTCAAGCACTTACTTAAGTCTGGATCCAGCCCAGTGTTACTGACCATACTGAAAAAGATTAAAAATTAGAATCATTCCTATAAATCAGTTATCATCATCCTTCCACGGACTAATAACACAAGTCACCATTCAAATGTTACCCAAAACCGCAATGATCAAAATGTGTCTAATCATGTCCACACAGCTACATGTAAAGTGTAACATGATGACTGGAAAAGAAAAACCCAGTGTCTGAACAGAAAGTCATGGTGTCCCCATTTCAAAGGGGATTTTTTTTTCTTCGTTAAGTGTGACTTGAAATTACTGTAAAAATAATCCCTTCAAGTCACACACACACTTACACATCTCTCTGTGATTCATAACAGACCATGGAGACAGCTTATTGACTCAAAACCATCATGCTCCTAGAAGAATTGTCATACCAGATGTAGAGAGAGTAATGCAAATGTTGGGCAACTATGAAGAACAGTTCTGCAGAAGCAAGTAGAAAATAGACTATTAGCAACTTAGCATTTGTTTACAGCACAGAGAGTACTGAATAAGTTTAACCTAAAGCTTGCCATTTATCGTGGCCAATAAAACGTGCTATTTGCATTTCCCGTTGCCAAATTTCGTTGCCATACTTTTACCTGCTGGGACGGATAATCTTACCAGGAGACCCCTGAATCTTTCCTATTGGCTGGCTGCAGTCTCACTCTGATTAACAGGAGGCACAGCCAACCCATGCAGCTGGCTACCCTCCTTGGGCATCAGAAAAATCCATCCTGACATTACACTATGGTGATTTTGTACCAATTTATCGATAACTAAATGATTAGGCTAATAATCACTCTAGTGTATGGCCAGCTTTTCAACGATATTTAGGGCCAGATTTACTAAGCTGTGGGTTTGGAAAAGTGGAGATGTTGCCCAAAGCAACCAATCAGATTTTAGATGACAATCTCTATTATGTAACAGGAAAGTGAGAGCCAGAATGTGATTGGTTGCTATAGGCAACATCTCCACTTTTCCAAACCCACAGCTTAGTAAATCTGGCTCTTAGCATTAAACTTGAAAGCGCCAAATCTAAACTCTACTTCTGTTTGTGCTGTATAAATCTGTCTCCAGTTCAAGTACAATATAATTCTTCCAAAAGTGCCGATTTAAACTGTATGAATAAAAAATTCTAAAGTTATATTTAGCTTCCTGTAGATAAATAAAAACCTAATGTGTAAATATTGACAATAGACAAATTTGTATTGTGTGACTGAACCAAGCACAAATGAATTCACTGGGTAATAGGACCTGTAGAGACAGTTTCCATTGTGAGAAGCCAACAAACACACTTTATATAACGCAAAAATATAAGGCTAAAATTATATTAATGTAAATACAATGAGGAAAACGTGTCAAAAGGCATATAAAACGTATAATAAAACTGTTACACACTAAGAATGCACAGTCTAGGACATTCCTGCAGCTTG
>WWET01001735.1:185672-197155 GCA_011038615.1 Limnodynastes dumerilii | reverse complement strand
CGGGGTGAGACCTTAGGGAATGGGGGACATGTATAAATCCTGCACAAGGGCCCCCTCACTTCTTAAAACACCCCTGGTGGTTGATAAGTGGATCTGAGGAGGGTGAGGCTAACAAAGTAGAACAGATTAAAAATGCTTGGGCTAAATATAAGGATATCCTAAATCTCAAACTAAATTGAGGGTAAAATAAAATCTAGGGTCAGTTTAGTTTTAAGTGAATAGCTGTGCAGACTGGATGGGTTGTGTGGCTCTTTTCTGCCATCACTTTCTATTGGCCTGATTCAGAGAACCGTTTTCACGGCGAGTCGCGTGCGTATTTTTAGGTATGTTTCAACTGCGCATGCGTAGTAACTTATTTTACGTAGACTGTACGTGCGTAAGTGCCACATGGACGGACTTGTGAATCGCACTTGGTTACATACGTCCGGATATGCGACGGAAAAATATGCGCATTCAAATTTAAATAAAAATGGGCGGGGGAAGGCATTTAAATGAAGGTATGTGTGCGCGACTAACCTGAATCGCATGCATGGAGGACACACGCACGCAACTGCTCACAGAAAGTGACAAGTGGTATATGGAGGCGGAATTCACCGGCAGCACGGCCGAGAGAGAGGGGAGTGTGATGGGTGTGAGGGGGTGTGGCCTGCACCGGCCGTGCGTATCATTGCGCACCTTCATGGAAACGGTTCTCTGAATACGGCCCTATGTTTCTATGTCATGTCCTGTTAGCACTGAACAACGCAATCTTGCTCTAATGGGTCACACGTGAAACTATTCATTTTGGAATTTAATGCTTTCAGAAATGCTGTTGTAAAAAGGATCATATGTTATTGGCAATGTAGAGGGAGAGCTAACACAGCTAAGTGAACCTCAGTGGAGCAGCGCGTTCCTGAATGTTTACATTAGCATGCCATTAGGAAAAGGTATTAAGATATTGGATGTAAGAACTGTTGTTTTCCTAAGAGGTGAATTTAACACCACGATCTTCCTGTAGCAGCTTGATAGGATCCTCACACTATGTACTGCTGGTAATGATGCAATGCTGTGATTGCACGTATATATGTTGACCTTACCATCCCTCATCTCCTGCGTGTCTGTCTACTCATTTTTATTAGATTTTTCTCAAACACACCTACAAAGCAAACAAGGATGGACAGGATATGAAAATAAGAGGAAATCATGTGGAAAGTTGCATTTCTGAGAGAGAAATGAAAGTTATTCTTTGCATGTAAGGAGAATACTTAGTTTACTGCACACAGATACTGACCAGATTTACTATCACACTGTTATTTAGACTGGGGCTAGGAAACATCACCTCTCAACTCTAATTCTGCTTACAACAGGTGAGATTGCCCTATGATTCAGCTTATAACCATATCTACTCGCAGGATAATCAGGTCTCTGGTCTGATTTCAAAATTAAGAGTGAGTTAGATGCGACCGGATGCGTACCTAACTCACCTGTCCAACCCAGCAACCCGGGCCAGCTTAACAACTTGACTGAGGGGATTACAGTGCCAGGCCTCTATCTGAAAATAGGCCCTAACACACTGCAGATCTCCAAGCCTCCTGCCACAATGCATAAGGATGTCAGTGATTGACATTCTTCTCCAAACCATTCAGCCCCAGGCCCATATAGACCTCAATCCAGGCCCTTCCCGCAACCCACCCCAGGGTTAATTCTAAAATCTATGCACCCAAGAAGCTTATGGGTGAAGACAGACCTCTATTTCCTGTCCTGAAGATATGGGAGTCTAGAGTAAATGATTGTTTTTCCTGGTAGCGGTTGGATTTTTGAGACAAAAGGGGAAAGGAACATTATAGATGGTTGGAAGCTTCGTTAACCTAATGCTGGGTTCACACCTATGCAATTATCATGCTGATCCTGTGATACCAGATACCAGGCTATTGCGATCGCACCTTTTTTGATTTTTTGTGATAAAACAGATCCCATCTATAGCAAAAAACCTTGAAATTAGCAAGTGTGTCATCGTATATTAAGGTAACTGATATTTCTGCATGTGTTTGCACAGATAAAGACCTTCATGCTTCTTCTGTAAGCACAGAGGTATAGCAAGGCCTTCTGTGGGAGGAAAGTGTACGCCCATGTCACTCTCCTCTCACGCACAGAGCTCACTACCTACGTTTGCATCACCGACCTACACCTCTCCGTCTGGGAATTACAGTGATTCCACATTTGACACGGATGTCTTTAGATTTTCCCCAGAGTTGTGAAGCAGTCGGTCGGGTTCGCTGGTCACCTCCAATTTTGCTCTTGCCCAGAGCCCGTGTGCTTAAGACATTCTCCAGCCCTGATTATGTATGCACTGCTAGTGCCAGACTCACTCCTAGCTTCATCTGCCCGCAAGCCTGAAGCTGCCATCTTGCCTCTGATCTAGTAGACATGTTAGAAGTTTATGTGTCACATTCACTTGACATCAGAAGCAATATATCCATACTGTGTGAAAGTAGGGCGATTTCTGTTTTTTTACGGTATTTCAGAGGCTACTTTCACTGAGGACACATAATGTCTGATTTAAAGCCTGTTTCTCTTATAGGACTACTAAGCTTCAAAAGCTTTCTGCTAATTCATTGCCCATGACCAAAATGTTATTTCAAATGTTAATATGGACTATAAATGTGTCAATGGTTCTTTTAGAAAAATCTGTGTGGCATAATCATGTAACATGGAGACATTACTGTGTGGCATAATCATGTAACATGGAGACATTACTGTGTGGCATAATCATGTAACATGGAGACATTACTGTGTGGCATAATCATGTAACATGGAGACATTACTGTGTGGCATAATCATGTAACATGGAGACATTACTGTGTGGCATAATCATGTAACATGGAGACATTACTGTGTGGCATAATCATGTAACATGGAGACATTACTGTGTGGCATAATCATGTAACATGGAGACATTACTGTGTGGCATAATCATGTAACATGGAGACATTACTGTGTGGCATAATCATGTAACATGGAGACATTACTGTGTGGCATAATCATGTAACATGGAGACATTACTGTGTGGCATAATCATGTAACATGGAGACATTACTGTGTGGCATAATCATGTAACATGGAGACATTACTGTGTGGCATAATCATGTAACATGGAGACATTACTGTGTGGCATAATCATGTAACATGGAGACATTACTGTGTGGCATAATCATGTAACATGGAGACATTACTGTGTGGCATAATCATGTAACATGGAGACATTACTGTGTGGCATAATCATGTAACATGGAGACATTACTGTGTGGCATAATCATGTAACATGGAGACATTACTGTGTGGCATAATCATGTAACATGGAGACATTACTGTGTGCCATAATCATGTAACATGGAGACATTACTGTGTGCCATAATCATGTAACATGGAGACATTACTGTGTGCCATAATCATGTAACATGGAGACATTACTGTGTGCCATAATCATGTAACATGGAGACATTACTGTGTGGCATAATCATGTAACATGGAGACATTACTGTGTGCCATAATCATGTAACATGGAGACATTACTGTGTGGCATAATCATGTAACATGGAGACATTACTGTGTGCCATAATCATGTAACATGGAGACATTACTGTGTGGCATAATCATGTAACATGGAGACATTACTGTGTGCCATAATCATGTAACATGGAGACATTACTGTGTGGCATAATCATGTAACATGGAGACATTACTGTGTGCCATAATCATGTAACATGGAGACATTACTGTGTGGCATAATCATGTAACATGGAGACATTACTGTGTGCCATAATCATGTAACATGGAGACATTACTGTGTGGCATAATCATGTAACATGGAGACATTACTGTGTGCCATAATCATGTAACATGGAGACATTACTGTGTGGCATAATCATGTAACATGGAGACATTACTGTGTGCCATAATCATGTAACATGGAGACATTACTGTGTGGCATAATCATGTAACATGGAGACATTACTGTGTGCCATAATCATGTAACATGGAGACATTACTGTGTGGCATAATCATGTAACATGGAGACATTACTGTGTGCCATAATCATGTAACATGGAGACATTACTGTGTGGCATAATCATGTAACATGGAGACATTACTGTGTGCCATAATCATGTAACATGGAGACATTACTGTGTGGCATAATCATGTAACATGGAGACATTACTGTGTGCCATAATCATGTAACATGGAGACATTACTGTGTGGCATAATCATGTAACATGGAGACATTACTGTGTGCCATAATCATGTAACATGGAGACATTACTGTGTGGCATAATCATGTAACATGGAGACATTACTGTGTGCCATAATCATGTAACATGGAGACATTACTGTGTGGCATAATCATGTAACATGGAGACATTACTGTGTGCCATAATCATGTAACATGGAGACATTACTGTGTGGCATAATATATACATAATAACACAGACCACCGAGAGCATTGATCCCAGGGTCTAATTCCCGACCATTGTTCCTGAGCGGTCTCGTGGGAGTTTTCGTTTGCTGACTCTCTCCGCCCCACCTTTTTGCCTGTCATCTACTCACTTGAGGAGCCAATTTTCTATGTTTCCTACATAACATATACCAGCCAGTTCAACAATCAGTCCTACACACTGGACATATGGCTGTAGAACAAGTGTGTTAGTACTTTCAGTTAAGAGTTATCTCCTCATTTACATTTCAAGATCAAGCTGTTTGTCGATATTTTCCAAGTCCTTTACTAGCCCACACGTGGGAGGCTCATTGGTGCTATAATCTGGAACATTAGTACACAGGAGTCTACAACGCTGTTCCCATTCAATAGCGTTCAATAAAAATGAATTGGGCTAACCGTTGCTTGGTCACTGAGTAACTTTGCTTTGGATGTTAAATCATCATTTGTCATCTGCAGATTGCAACTTATTAGTCCATTTCTCATTGTGGCCGATGATCATAGAGTGTATTTTCTACAATTCACTTTTAATTCACATCTACCCAGTCAGGCAGAATTTTATTCTGTTATAGTTCTACACCACATGTAATTATCGTGCAATATTGCTAATACTTTTAATATTCTACTTTTGTTATTAATACATTTTAATTTTTTTTAACATTGAATTATATTATTATTTAGCGCTACCTAGATTTTACTATTTTATTTAACACATAATTGATATTGTTAACTGCCAGATTAAGTAATTAAGTATTTGGTTTACATTAGAAAGGATTGGGTCAACCAACTTTACGGTTACGTTCAGAGCAATCTTAATAACATTCCACTATTATGCATTTATTCGTTCCGCAATTATTTTATGAATGAAACTCTGTAACTTGGGAATTGATAGACATAATTCCCTTAATCTTTTTTTTTTTTTTGTTTATTATATTGTTCTTTATAATACAAGGGCAAGTCACCTTTTTTCTATAGGATATGTAGCAGATGTAATATCCATTGTATTTTACATTGTGATAAGTATTATTATTGGTAGTGGTGGTTTAATGGTGTGGAGAATGTTTTTCTTCTCACAAATTCTTGTAATACAAATGGAGATGTATAATCTCTAACCAGATTATGTTGTTTATGGCCATAGTCTACATGTGCTATCAACAGTATTTTTGTTGAAAGAAAGGTGTATAAAATTCAGGCAGTTACCTCCAGTAAGAAGGGAGGGAGTGTGTTTGTATTGTGTACTAGAAAGGTGTACGTAATAAAATGGTACATGCATGCTGTGTAATAGTCTATAAGTGTGTAATAAGTGTTATTTATTTATTTGTTTAGTATGTTTCAGTAACTGTGAAAAGTAGTTCCTTTCTAGCATAATTAACATGTTACATCAAATAACATTCATTCTATCCGATCTGTTGTTTTTCTTACCTCTTTAGCAAACAACTCTGAGACGATCTCAGCATTGTAAATTTACTAAGAAATATTGTTGTAAGCAACTGGTGAAAAATGGTTTTTAAGTTAGTTCCTAACATTCTAATCTTGAATACTCATTAGGAAGCTTTGTCCCATTAATGGTTAACCTGGAATTTATAATACACACAATCTATTCTTGACATTTTAGAGTAAACCGATCTATGTATTTGTTTTTAATGTGTTTTTTTTTTATCTGTCAACTTTGCATGTTTTTTTTTATTTTAATAAAAGTTTTCTTTCATATTTTTAATAGAGGGCAGGCTAATATAATGATTAAAGGAGGTATGGGAGACATTTGCACTAACGCAGTCTTTGAAAAGGGCCCATAAGTGATATTTTGATACTGTTGATATAAAACGTTTTGAAATTGTGTAAAATTCACTTGTGTGTAATACTGTATATAGCTTTTTTCTATGCTATTAAAATAGGATAAGAGAAAAACAGCTTTAGCTCAAATAACCACGTTACAGATTGATGACTTGGTAGGTGATTAAAAAGATTAAAGCCAAAAAGTATCCAACTGTGTACGTTTTGTGACATACACATGAATTACTTTAATTATCATAATGTGTTAACCAGGAATTGTTGATGGATTTGTGTATTTTGGATTTAAGTTAGTTATAAAATTCACAAGAAGCGTGATCAAAACTGCATTGCACAAAACATTTTTTTGTGGTAGGGACTGTATATTAAAAGTAATATATACATAAATATATTTATGGTTTGTAATCTTCCACTAAAACGCCACAAGCAACTTCCTGTAGCACCCACAGTGACGGAAACTGCAACACTTCTGTGATCCAGCTCCACTTCTGCTATTTGAGAGGGTGGGGAAATCATTGCTCGTAAAAACTATTTGAGAATGGGAAAGTTGTAGTGTGTTTTACCAGTAGAATATGAACTTGCATTAAGGATCTTCTTTTATGTAGTTTTGCAGCTCAAGCTCCAGCAAAGGAGAACACGGGAGGAACTGGTGAATCAAGGAATAATGCCACGTGAGTCTCTTTGTCATGCTTTGCTCATTGTGCCTTCTTCACATTTCCTGCTCTCATTTTTCTGACCTGAAAATAGCCACACTGTCAGTTAATGACATTACAGCAGGCAACAATGTTAATTTAATGTTAATTGAAAAATATATGCTCTTAAGCTTTTACTTTTTATTTTAAATTCCTACTTCATGAATGTGCATGGTTCAACTCCCATGATAATCAGACCGTAAAATGTTAATTTACAAGCAAACATTAAATTAAATATATTTTCAGCAGCCTCAAAATATGTAATGTATTCTACATTAACAAAATGTTTCTTACACAAGAAGACATTTAATTCCCAATTTTTTTTTTATTTTTATTTTTTTAAATGTGCTAAGTTACAGTCCACCTCACAGGCCCTCAATACCAATATATTAATTTATTCACCAGCTTACCATCTTCTGTCTCTCTGGTTCATTGCAAATTATCACAGTAGTACATTAAATCAAACCAGCCTAAAATCCATCCTAAAATCCAACTCATACTTGTATTCATTAAATAAAGCATCACTTCAAGAGTTTTCTAGTGCCAAATAGCTAGGTTACTGTGTAACTAGATTACTGTGATCCATTGTTATGGAATATTTTGGCTTTTTCCTAAATAAATTGGTCACTTTTCAAGAAGAAGTAGGCCTTTATTAACATCTATTTTATATAAAAAGCTTTGTCCTAAAGAGTCATTTAGTAACTTCATCCCGTTTGTTATTTTACAATCATAAATGCAGTCCGTGTAATAGGATATCCCTCTACCTGTATGTTCCACCTGCACCTGTTGCAGGGCTACACAGAGGAACTTGCTTCATTATACTTCTTCTTTGTAACCTCCTTGTGATGTGTAGAAGAGGTCACATGACAATTTTCCATCTCTGCTGCATAACCCATTGGGAAAATGTATGGGTAGACTCTCCCCTGTTTCATTGTTCTAAAGACTGCCTGCTCTTCAATATTTTCCACAGTTTTTAGTATCTAACTTACAAGATAGCAGGCAGCATAGATTTACTGCAGGGAGGTCTTGTCAAGCAACTGGGTTTGACCGGGTCACAAAAGTAGTTAATCAAGGGGGGAAGCTTTTTTACTTTTTTATTGGAGCAATAACAAAGATACATTTGAATATAGACTTATGCAAGTCTACCAAACTATTCAGTTTTGTAACACAGTATGTACTATAGTGAGTATTACATACAATAAAAAAAAATCTGGATTAAACACATTAACAGGAAGCACACGGTCTCATAATTAAATTCTTTAGTATGACAATAATAACAATCAGTTTTGCAGCTTAGAAATTTAACAATATATCATATTATTATTGGAATAGTTCCTATCAAAGAGTTAGGTTTTTTTAAGAATAACAGAAGAAATAAACAATATTGATCAAGATATATTATTATAGCAACCCTCAGGCAAGGACTGTGCAAGGGTATTATGGTTAATTCCCATTATCGTCAGGATCTAATCAAATTGGGAGATCTCCCAACAAGAAAAATGTCCCGTACCACTTTTTATTTACAAAGCACTTATGGATTTGTGGCATAAGGTTAGAATATGTGTGTCCATATAAAGCTTTTAGCTTTTTTTCTCTTTAGTAAGTGCGGTTTCGAACCATTCCATCTGTAATAAGAAATTGTTGGGGATTCTGGTTGTAACCATTGTTGGAGTATACATTTGTTAGCTACCGCTGAGGTAACCAAACCCATATATTTTGCTTGTTTGGAGACTTTAGTGTCGCTGTCTATCACCCCTAAATTTGCCCAATCAGGTGTAAGCGGGAGTTCCGCTGACAGCTGATGTCTAGTATAGGCATGTTCCTGCTTCCAAAATCTTCTAATTTAGGGGTATTCCCACAAACAGTGGTATAAAGTTGCTGTTGGGTTTTCACATTTTAGATATTTGGAGAATTCTGATAGGCCCATTAAGAAGCGTCTGTGTGGGAAGAGAGAGCCCCCTATGAAAGATATTAAGCAGCATTTCTTTGTATGTGCTTGGTTTCAACGCACTAATAGAGAATCTCAGCGTCCCCAAAATGTCTTCTATATTTAAGCTAGGGAAAATAGTGGTACGATGGCTATACCTTTTTTGTATTAAATCGTAATTAAGTGCATCTATTAAATCTTGATAATGGAATGATCTGGCCCCTTTATCCTTGGCTTTTAGATTAGCATATGATCTAAAGCATTTTGCCAGTCAGTATCCTTAAAGTCTCAAATTATCTGAGAAGCGTAATGCAATGTATATAGAGAAAAAGAAAACAGGCAGGACCTGAACATACTCCTACCACCTCCTCTAACCATTGTTCCTTCGCTGGCTTTACCCAGGATCTTTATACCTTCATAAATTTTTTTTTCTTTTATTAGGTTCAATTAAAATATAGTTAGATCCTTATTACACTGTTTAATATACTGGATATATCTTTTTTGCCACTCATATAGGGATAAATTTAAACACACAGGCAGCAGATGCCAGCGAAATATTAAAAACGAAAAATGTTAAAGTAATACACAAGACAATTAGTGATTAAAAACAATGAGGGGATATCTGTGGTAGGTACAGTTAGATAGGTAGTAGGGTTCCAATTATGGTATAAGGATACCCTATTGTATATAAATTCAATAATGCTTTGATCCGTGTGTTGATATAATGGGGCAAAAGTAATTCATGTTCCAATAATATGAATAAACGGTAAGTGCCTTACAAAGAGATCTAGATTGATAAAACTTATAAATAAAGAGTGGGGGAAAGCATGCAAAATTTACAGTGTTGGAGGGGGCTCCCACACTTGTGCGTAAAAGCAGTCGTACGGACCACTGATCCGCGCGAGCCCTCTAAAACAGGCTTATGGCAGCGTAAGCTGCCATAAAGCCCGCATGAGAGAGGAGAGTGACAGGGGGCGTGCACTCCCCTCTCTCGTATGGACTGACACCTGCATGTTCAGAGAACCTGCGGGTGTCTGGATCCGGCCCATAGTTTTTATGTTTTTTACTGACATAGGAGATGATTTGTTCTTGAAGTACTGCTTTGGCAGCTTCTCAATATAGAATCGAGGTATCCTCGTGGGCCGAATTATGAGAGTGATAATCTGTCCACGCAGCCACCAGGTGACTTTTAAAGTCTTCATAATTATATAGGTGGGATGGGAGGCGCCACAAGTGTTCTGTTGGGTATAAGTTTAGTTGTAAGGACAATGATATTGGGGCGTGATCTGAAATCAGAATTGAATGTACTTCTGTAGCTAAAAGTTTTGGGATTAAGTGTTCGCTTAGCAATAGATAATCTATTTGGGAGAAGGACATCTGAACCGCCGAATGAAATGTATAGGATTTATCTCCCGGATTTTGCATTCGCCATACATCTGAGACCGCATGAGATGCTTGTATGTGTACTATGGGATTGTGATGTAATGAAGGATAGGAAGTTGATGAGTGAGATCAGTCAGCGGAAGGATCGGCAACAGCATTGAAATCTCCTATTAAATTATATGTAGTGCTTTGGGGTAAAACCTGAGACACTCTGAAGAAATTCGTTGGTTTGATAATTTGGGGCATAAATGTTAAGTAAAGTAAATTTTTCAAAACCTATTTTAACATCCAAGAGCAAATAGCGTCCCTGGACTTTGTTAAGAATTTCAACCTCAAGGGACTTAGTAAATAACACAGATACCCCCCTAGTTTTGTTAGTATAGTTTTCTGAGATGGGACCTTAAGGGAGATATGGGTCTCCTGGATAAAGGTTATATATGGGCTCAATTTCTTTAAATGGGTAACTATCCTTTTTGTTTTAATTGTGGAATTAAGGCCACCCACATTCAACAAGACTATTGTTAACTGTAGTGGTTTAGTTGGCAGGAGTAGGTTCTGCTGAGCAGATGTGTATAAATCAGCCATCTGTAAAGGTGGGGAGAACTGATATAACATCTGAATACAGTATATGTATACAGAGAACTCTACTTAACTCACAACCACAAACGGATAATCCCATGTGGTTATCCGGCATGCCGAGGATTGACCATAAATCGTCCTTGACAGCATTTCAGTGAGCAGTAAAGTATACCTACAGAAATTAAATATAGAACAAAGTTATGTACCTTTGTTTAATTTTTGCTAAAAAAAAAAAAAACCTTTTTTTAATTTTTTCTAAAAAAAAAAAAAAAAAAATCTCCAAATCTCAATTTTTCTAACATTTTCCTTCTGTGTTTTAACATTGCCCAAAACATAGGGCAGATAGAATAAAACATCGATAATTAAGTACAAAAACAATGATATAAAACAAACTATTGTACTATAAGAGTACATCTTATAAACCTAAAGCAGTTGTTTAGAACTATAAGTACCATGACCCGAGGTTTTAAGTACTAAGATTCTTATTTAGTTTTTTGTTTGTGGGGGAAGTATTGGGCATGTCAAAGGATTGTGCAAACTTCCTAGCCTTTTGTGGGTTGTCAAACACATAGGTTTGACCGTTATGCATTATACGTAATTTTGCTGGAAAGGCTAGGATAAACTTATAGTGGTAGTCGTG
>WWET01001735.1:172131-185645 GCA_011038615.1 Limnodynastes dumerilii | reverse complement strand
TAGGACTTTGCAGATTGGCGCGAATTCTCGCCTCTTTTGCGTTACCTGCATAGAGAAGTCCTGGAAGATGAGACTTTTGGTATCACTAACTTTAAGTTCAGGCATTGATCGGTATTTACGAAGTATTAATTCCTTATCTCTGTAATTGAGATAACGAGCAATGACAACTCTAGGTCTGTCTTAATTTCCCTAACTCTCCGGACCATTCCTATGTGCCCTCTCAATAATGACTATGTGTGGTTTCTGACAACTGCAAGGAATGCATGAGATTTGATTGTAGAAAACAAACTAGGTCAGAAGATTTAATTGTTTCAGGAATATCTACAAACCTTAGGTTATTTCTTCTGTTGCGATTTTTCCAAATCGTCAATTATATCTTCTAAGGCTGAGATTTTTTTGTTTTGGGTGAGAGTAGCATTTTAGAGTGCTGTCTGTGAATCCTCTAAATCGCTGATGCGCTGTTCAGCATCAACAATACGTTTTGTATTATATTCTAGTGCTGCTACCGTTGTCACAATACTAGCTTGTAATGCATCAAATTTTGATTTAATAATTGGAAGTTTTTGTTCCAATATAGGGAGCAAATGAAGCGATAACTCTCATGTTGTCTCAGCAAGAGAGGAGTTGTGAACTTCAGTTTCCTCTTGACACTGTTGAGAAGACTGCAGTTGTTTTGATGGAGATTGAGGGGAAGGCGGGTTGTTACGTGCCACCGTTGTGGAGGCTGCAGATGCACGAGGCTTTCCCATTTTATTATCTTCTAACTGACCTAGGAAGCATTTCATACCCACTTATACTGTTTACAAACTGGGTCACCAACCATACAAGTTAGATCATTCACATTATAACTTTGTCTGTGAAGTGACTTCTAACTTTAATTTCTTAAAGTCCAGATGCTAAAAAGCAATAGTCACCTTTTGCAGATAAATCAGACCACCAAATCCTTTTAGAAAGCAGAACTTACATATTCTGTCTATAAAAACAATAATAGGGAAAAACGTAGAGACAAATCACTTATTTCAGCCTATAAGTGTATTGCATAACACATATACAATCCTAACCTTTCAAGTGTGTTTGAGGCAACCTTAATAAATCAGTAATAGAAAAGGTAAACACATTACAGAAATGTGAGCTGAGGTAAGCACAAGGCTGATACTTATCGCTTCAGTGGTGTCACTATCCAGACCAGTCGACGTGTAGCTAAGCTATTGGGAATGATGGTAGTCACGAATGTAAATCAATACCAAAGCTCAAGAATTGATGCAATCCAGAAAACAGAAACAAATATTTGTACGATACTTCCGATGTATATGGGGTTCTTTTGGAGTGATCTGAAATCGTTGGTGCTGTCTATTCAGACACGGTAAATTATGCCGATATGTAGTAGGAAAGGACAACAACAGATGAGGCTAAGTAGTAAAATCATGGGCTCTCGTTCGATCACATACGAAGTTCGGTGATGCCTGTTCAGGCACGCCGAGTTGACATTAATTGAGAAAAAACAGCTTGAAGAATAAAAGGCAACTCTACCTTAACATCATGTGTATGGTGTAGAAGATGCAGGTGTAGGTTGCGAAGATCCCTGTATTAGAGGGAAGACACAAGCGATTCCTTAGAGGTGGTGCAATTACTGTGACGCAGTCCCTCAGGCCTGTAAACTTTCTTGTATGTTCCTCTCCACCCTATGGTATGGCTTAGTTCCGTTCTGGATATCTTATTTTTGTATGGCCTTTCTTTTGATTTTTTGTTTTTTAATGTTTTATATTGTTTTATATTGTTTTATATTGCAATGCAATAATGCAATTTAGAGGAATCCACAGCCTGTATGTCTGCAATTGATTGTGCAAAGTTACCAGTCTGTGACTGAGTAGATGCTGTTATGTGTCGGGCCGATGTTGTAGCTCTTTTATATATGAGGAATCTCTGTCCAGGGCTTTCCCCTCCGCACAGGCAGAACACCCACCACACAAAGAGGCAGAGCAGGAGCAGCTCCATACTTGTTCAGGCTGCACAGATGGGTGGGAGGAGTGATGGCTCCCTTAACGAGGTATCGTTGTTTAGAGGTCAGCACCTGCTGTGTGATGCCAAGATGGCGGGTATTTTTGCGCCCTTTTCCCAGGGCTGTGACTCCCGGTGAAAGAGGTGGTCAGGGAGTCAGGTAACACGATTGCCACTTGCTTGCCGCTATCCTGGTGCCCTTTCATGGATTTTTTTTTTTGATAAGGCTTTTGAAACTGTCATATCACAGACTGTTACATAGATGGAAAATGTTTCACTGAACTTAGCCTGCCAATATATCATTAATGGCACTACATAAGAAACTATTTTTGTATTGTATTTAATTTTGTTTTATATATACAACTATTGTCTTTGCTATTGCCTCTGTACGGCGCTGCGGATACTGTGTGGCGCCTTATAAATAAACGTTAATAATAATAATAATAATACTGAGGAGGAGAGGGAAAAAGGAGTCACAATTTCATGTGACTTAAATGTAACCAAGTACTTTAATAAAGCAATCAGTAAGGCAAGTCAGATTTTTGGTTTGATAGGGATTAGTAGAAGAAAGAAGTAGTAATATCACTTTTATAGTTTATTAATACGGATCTAGTTTGCCAGTACGATGTGGCGATTTGAGACTCATCATTTTCTAGCATACCTGTTGCGATTGCAGAGATTTCTTCCTGGATTGAGTTTAGACACCGTGATTGTGATTGCTTCAATGGCGATAGGTAGTATTTTAATTCTCACACTAACCCTCCCATTCTATTAACTTTCCATGTTCTGCAGCCTTACCCTCTTCTATCAGCCTTACCCTCCTCTTCTATCAGTCCAAGCCTAACCCAAAACCTCCTCAGCCAGCCACAACCCAATTGGGAACAGGTACTTATTCGAAATAGGGCCATTTCCCAGCTCGACTTAAAAACGGATACAACAGTAATTCAGCTACCAGCTATATCCATGCCGGAAATTGGCAACTATGTTGCATTTCAACATAGTTTTACCAAGGTGCAGATTTGCTCCTTTTTCTGTTAATTCAAACCCTGTATAATAGTGTTCTATATCAGACTTAGGTTACACTCCAGGTGTTGTGAAACTTCAGCCTGTACTGTTGATGAATGCTTGGAGTTGTAGTTTGACAACACCTAGAGTGCTGAAGCTTGCCTATCTCTGTTTTTTAGATTGTTATATTGGGGGTGCACTCCAGTTTCCAGCTGAAGCATTGCTGAACACAACCTATAAACATATTCGCCTTCGCATCAATTAATCAAAATATCCACACTGAGCCTTCTTCCCATGGATCAGACAAAATCCTCAGGACACACAACTAAATTAAAATTGGGACGCATTCTCCGCAAGGAAAATTATATTTCCGAAATACAGCCAGCCGAATGAAATTTTTTGACTGTCTGTAAATACTGCACAAAATGTTTTTCTTTCTCTCTGGTACCCCTTTTTTCAGGTAATTACTGAAGAAATAACAGAGTAGATACTGCATATTTTCCTAACTCTAATACCCTCTCTTCAGAGACTGCATGCACATAATTTATTTTAATGTATTGACTAATTTTTTTTTAAATACTGTCATAAAATGCAAGGTGTTCAGCTTGGCAAATCAGGGAGGAGGAGATGGAACACATTGATAGGTTGAGAGGGAGCACCCAGGTGGGGGCGGGTTAAAGGGGGGTACGAAGTGAGGGGGGAGTGGTAGAGGAGGGAACAACACCAGGATTGAGGGCCCTGCTCATGTGAGCTCACACACTGTGAGATGGATGAACTTACAGAAGACATAAAGAATGCCAGCTGTTACAGGATGTGAATACTTTTGCTGGTTGCCATTTGCTACAGAATTGTATAGCTCTTGATTGCTGTCTTGTTACGTTGCCCTAGTTGCCATGCCATATGACTTATTCCGATTTATTTCTATATAGCTTTTACACCCTGGATATAGGGATTCCCTTTTACAGCCAGTAACGCAATGTTACTAACTCTTCCCACTGTGCTGCAGGATGTTTTACTGATCCTGAACTGCTTAATATGGATCATGGCTGCATGTAGCTGGTAGATTATAGGATACTGTGTGCAATGCTGAACAACAAATTACAATTTAGCCTTCATCTTTTGTCAGAGCTGCCTGTGCTGTTCTGTAAACACATAAACTCACCACAGATTAATAATCATCTCACAGGCTGCCTGGTTATGTCACTGTGTACACATCCCATACCCAATAACCTGTTGCAATAACATAGAAATATATCAAAGCATTGGCAACATTTAGAATGTGACTAACTCTCATCACTTATGTGTATGTTTCAAAATTTCATGGAGGGTGTACTTGATATTTTTTTTTAAATAATCTAAGTGTTAATTTGTACCAAATAATATAACAGCAAATAATAAACAATGTCCATGTAAAAAATATAAAGTAGTAAAAATATAAAATAGTAAAAAATAATAATCTTGTTTTAGTCCAGTATTGTAAATATAAAGCACCTCACATTTCTTTGGGATTGCAAGAAGTAAATATCCTATGGGCGATGTTTAAAGGATGAATGTTGTAACGTTGTGGAAAGCCAGGCCAAAAAAATCCTTGTAAGGGATTTGATCAAATAACAGCATACGGTCACAGACTTATTCTAGGATCTGACTCAGGAGCACCTGGGTTTTTTTTTGTACAATACAGGAAGCGTGGGGTTTTATGTAGGGCTTGCTCCTTTGCTGATTCATGAGAAGCACAAGGAGGGAATGATAAGAAACACACAGGTAAGTATACTAGGAAGGAGGACACCAGGAACACAGGGAGTCACTAAGAACCTCAGAGGAGATGGCCACAAAAGAGTCTGCAGAGAGTGCTGCGATGAGAACTGCACATACTGTGAATGCTTGATGGAGCTTGTATTGCAGGAGCGCTGTGATGAGAACTGCATACACTGTGCAGATTGTGTTTTCTTGTAGTGCAGAGAGCACTGTATTGAGAATTTCACACACTTGCAGGTGACACTCGCTGGAGCTTATAGTGCAGAGAGTGCTGTACTGAGAACAGCCCAAACTTGCAGATTTTCACCACGATAATCAGAGAGGCAAAATAGCAGAGCTAACACAAGGAAAGGTGGGGACACACTAGGAGACTGAGGAAACCATGAACATGATACAAACTACTTGTTGCACTGGCACAGGTTACACTAACATTTAATAGGGTGTGCTTTGAGCCTATAAGCTGATTTGAAAGCATAGAAACATAGAAAGTGACAGCAGAAAAGAGCCAAAAGGCCCATCCAGTCTACTCAGTTGTTTATTTAAAACTATACTGACCTTAGACCCTATTTACCCTCAATTTAGTTTGAGATTTAGGATATCTAGCATATCAAGCATGTTTAAACTGTTCTACTGTGTACTGCCTGAGCCACCTTAGATGGGAGGCTATTCCACTTATCCATCACCCTATCAGTGAAGTAATTTTTCTGCACATTGCCTCTTAATTTACCACCCTCTAGTTTATATTTATGCCCTCGTGTTTTATTACACCTCTTCCTTTGAAAAATGCCACCCTCCTCTAGCCGCTTACAACCCTTGATATATTTGAAAGCTGCTATCATATCCCCCTTCTCTACTCCAAGCTATACATGTTTAGTTCCTCTAACTTTTCTTGGTATGTTTTGTGACACATGCCATGGACAATTTTAGTTGCTCTTCTTTGCACAGTCTCTAATGTATTTGTCTTTCTGGAGATATGGTCACCAGAACTGAACACAGTATTCTAGGTGAGGTACCAACTATCATAAAATGGACATCACTACTTCTCTCTTTCTGCTACTAATTCCTCTCCCTATGCAACCAAGCATCTGATTTGTCTTTCTCATTGCTTTGTTACATTGCTTGGCTACCTTTTAAGTAACGTGAAATAATGATTTCTAGATCCTTTTCCTCCTCAGTAGTTTCTAATGGTCAATGCTATATTGAGCTTTTGGGTTTTTGTACCCCAAGTGCATGATTTTGCATTTTTTGGCATTAAACTGTAGTTGCCACACTCATGACCATTCCTGCAGTCTACCTAGATCAGTGATGGCTAACCTGTGACACTCCAGTTGTTGTGAAACTACAATTCCCATCATGCTTTGTCAGGTATCCACTATGCTTTTGCAGTTAAGGCATGCTGGGACTCGTAGTTTCACAACACCTGGAGTGTCACAGGTTAGCCAACACTGACCTAGATCATCCCTAATTTTGTCCTGGCAGGTCTACCCTGTTGCATATCTTTTGTGTCATCTACAAAAAGGCATATTTTTTTTTTCTCCTCAATACTACAGGCAATATCACCTATAAAGATATTAAATAGCACTGGTCCAAGTACAAAACCCTGGGGTACTCCACTGGTTACCTTACCATCTCTAGAAGGGATTCCATTTACTACAACCCTTTGTTGTCTATCCTGGAACCAAGATCGTGTGGTAATCAGGAAACCAATTGTTGACCAAGAGAAGTAATCTGACTGCTTCCAATATGACTGCATCCGTGAACAAAGCAATGTGGGTACTGTGGAATTCAGAGTCAGTTAGAAGTCAGGAAACGCTAGGGATTCTAACCTGAGTAGGCCGTGATGGGAAACCAAATCCAGCGTGGCTGGATACCCCAAGGAAGGGTCTGGACCAGTAGGTTTTGTGACACACATACACTGGGATTTTCCATGGAGGAAGAGTGGACTTATTTTTATTATTATAAAGAATGAAGTATTAAAAAAATATGAATTTTTATCCCAAAGACAAGGATACCCCAAAGCAGCACCACAATGTACAAGATGTAGAAAGTCCCAGGACACAGTGTGACAGAGCGGTGTTGTAGAGTGGAAAATAACCTCTGCCTTTGTGGCTCTCTGTTCGTCTCCTAAACTATATTTTGTTACCAATCTCCATGACCTTGTCAGAGATTTGAACTTACCTTAAAGGTAAGCACAGCTTTTAGATTCCTGATCGAAAGTCTGGAATCTCCTTTACAATGAAACAAATGTGTTTCCAGAAAGATTTCTAGTGGTTAAGGATTTTTTATTTATTTATTTTTTTGCCCTTGAAGACAGGTGTATTTTTCTTATAATTCTGTTATGGAAGCACTTGGCCACAAGTACAAAACAGAGTATTGGCATCTCTTTATCGATTTCTCTAAGGTTGGCTTGAAAGCTGTGCTACTGTACAGCAGAAATAAGAACCACAAGCCACTTCTGTTGCTATGAAAGAAACATATATAGGAGCAAATATGAAGAACATAAATGCATTTCTGTGTGGATTTTAAGTAATTTCCCTCTTGGTGGACTATTACTCTGTTTCACAAAATACTGCTATTTTTTGTGATTGGAGAAACCATTATGTTTGGAAGCAGTGGGCAAAGTGAACATTACAAACTCCAGGAAAGAAAAAATGTAGTCCGTGCATCCTGAAAAAAGTATATCTACCTATGCTCCATATAAAGCTTGATCTTGAGAAGAACCTTATCAAAGCAGTGTATCAAAATTTATTTGTATTTGCACACAAGAAAAATATATTTCTGAGGATCAGTGATGCAAAGATCAGAGTGTATATTTTGTAGCCCCTCAAATAAGAGAACTGATGCTTGATGGAGCTTTAGTCAGGCTGAAAAAGCTGCATGTGTGTCTTAAGATCATTTGCCAGAACTTCTTGGGGTACCATAAGGCAAACCACTACAGACATTGTGGGCAAACTCTTAATATCATAAGACGTCTTTTAAATTCGATTCTTACTCACAAATGGGGTTAGATTTATTAAACTGCGGAATAGTGGAGATGTTGCCCATAGCAACCATGAGGTTCTAGCACCCCTTTTCCTATTGCATACTAGAGAACATCTGCTAGAATCTGATTTTATTTCTATAACTAATCACAACTACTGGTTTCTCTGCTAGTTTTCTTTGTTATTATGATTTCGTTACACCAGCTATGTTCTACCACTCACTGCCTTTGGTTCTCCTTACGCTGCATCCTGCTCCTCACCTTATCCCCCCCCCGCTCCTCCCCTTATCCCCCCCCCCCATTTCCCTTTCTTCCTTACCATCTCCTTTAACACCTCCCTTTTCCTATCCCATTCTCATCCTCTTCCCCTGCCCTAGTCCCATACCCCGTCCCAATGCTCTATCACTCCTGCAACTAGTCCAATCTCATCCACTTCATCATTCTTCTCTCCCTCCTCATCTTCTGTGCCCTATGGAATGCTAAGTCCATATGCAACAAACTCTCTATAGTCCACAACTTTTTCATCTCCAACTTTTTCAATCCCCTAGCCATTACTGAAACCTTACTCTACTCCTCTGATTAAACTTACTCAATACTTTTTTCAGGAACAACAAGTGATACGTTGACTAATTTTTTTTCTCTTTACTGGAGTTTGTTCACTTTGGGGCATATTCAGAGCTCCGGGTGCATTGCATATGCGCCCAGAGTCTTCCGAAGTGTGCTACTGCGCGTGCGCAGTAATTTTATAATGTCATCTACATTGCTTGTTGCTTTAAGACCGCGTATACGCAATCGACGTTGCAACATGCAACTGAATACAGAATACGGAGCTCTGAATAAGGCCCTTTGTCTGGTATTCTCCTCTCCCCTTCTTTACTTTTTTCCTCCTGTGAGGTCCACTCCATCTATCCTATCACCCATCCACCTCCGAATTGCTGTCCTCTACCCCCCACCCAGCTTCAACTCCCCAACTCCTTGATAATTTAGGTCATTTGACTTACCTTCAATCATCCCCAGTGACTTCAATATCACTTTTGACAACCCCTCTAACACCAGCAACTTTTCTCTTTTCCCCTACCTTGGTTTTTCGCAATATACGGCCACCCGCACCCACAACCATGGCCACTCTCTTGACCTTGTTTTCTCCCGCTCCTGTATCCTACCTGACTCTTCAATATCTCCTTTTCCTCTCTTTGACCATTACCTTATTTCCTTCTCCCTCATCTCTTCTCCTTCTCTATTACAGACTGACTTGGTTTGGTATCCACTCTGTGTTCCCGGGGACGTGATAGGAATTCAGTGCAGGCTTGTCTGCACTGGACTGGGTTTAGACTTGACAAGCATTGACTGGACCAAGACTTGACTAGGCATGAACTGGATCAGCACATAGATTTGACCTGGACTGAACCAAGAATAGGCATGAACTGGAACAGGTGTTGACTTGAACAAATAGCAGCAGCACTGCACAACAGGAAGCAGGCACCTTGAGAGACCCAGTTTCTCTGGCACTGAATCAGAACAATTGATCAGTGCTCTGGACTTATACAGAGCGGTCTGACTCAGGATTGGACAGTCAGATAATGTGATTCCCCAGGGTTGGTTCAGGTTGGCTGCTGACGGTCATGTGGACAGATCCAAGGTGGCAGAGCCCATGCACCGGAGGTCAGCGGTGCTTGGCGCCAGTAACATGAGGAGGACCTCATCCTCTCAGTCATCCAACTGCCACCATCACTTTGACATTTTTAACCCCACCCCACCTGGATTCTGTACCATTCAATTCCACTGAAACCACCTTTACCAAAATTTACAGTCTTTAGGCCACGTCTCCCTTCTCATTCTCCTTGAATTATCTGCAGCCTTTGACGCTGTTGACCATTGTCTCCTTTTCCAAACCCTTCACTCTCTTGGTCTCACTGACACTGTCTATTCCTGGTTCTTCTTCTATCTCTTTGACTGCTTCTTCTATATCTCCACCTTGAACTCCTCTTCCCCTCTTACTCCTTTTTCCATATGTGTCCCCCAGGGTTCAATCCTTGGTCCCCTTCTCCCTCTACACCTCCTTTTTAAGCAACCTCATGAACTCCTTCGATTTTAACTACCACCTCCTATGCTGATAATACTCAAATATCTTCTCCTTTGACCTTTCCCCTCTCTCTTCTCCAAGGTTTCAGAATGCCTCACAGCTCTTGGATGTCCTGGAATTTCCTTAAACGTAATATGGCTAAAGCAGAAATTATAGTATTCCCACCCCAATGCATCCCCTCCACCTCCATCACCATTGGTAACAACATAATCATTTCCTCAACCAAAGCCGCTGCCTAGGTATCATCCTAGACTCCTCCCTCTCCTTAACCCCTCACATCCTTGTAGTAGGCACTAGATTTTTAGAACATAGGAGGAATATTATCAAGGGGAATATCATGCACTCTGTATCAAGACATGTTCAGGAAAATCATGATGGAGACATTGGGGTTATTAGTTACATGGGAATAGAACATGCACCACACTGTGAGAGGTAGGGATAGATTCCAAACTCTATGTAAAAGAGAAGCATATTGGAGCTTTAAATTAGATACACTGATACCCCAAGGCCTTAATGAACAAATCAAATTAAATCACTTTTAGGCCCTATACATGTCTTGAGATAATAGATATATATATATCTATATATATATATATATATATATATCTATATATCTATATCTGTGTGTGTGTTTCTTTGACATAGATGTATTATGAAATAGATAATCTAGAGATAAAATACGTCAATTGAAGAACAACAGAATTATTGTGCTTTGTGTTATGACTAATGTTGGCTAAAGGCATCATGATAAGGTTTATGCTTAGATAAGCAAAAGGAACTATTGTTAATTAATTGATCATATAAATGAGGCATAATGTACTGAATCGTATAATGAAAATACCAAAATGAATATTATCACAAAAATATAAAAAATCACTTGGCAATACCATTGTAAACCAAGTGAATATTTTGAATAAACTGGTTATAGTACGAAATAAAAAGAAATATTGCGAACTAATGAATTATTTTAAGACGATACAGCACATTAAGCCTTGTGATGGAAATTATCAACTGAATAGTATAATAATAAGTAAATATTATCATGGGCTAAGTGAAATGTTATGAATTAGTTGGTCATAGAATTCCAAGAAATTTGAGAGATTGTGATGTTTAATTGTATCTCAGAAATTAAATAATATATTGGAATAGTTGACACGTGTAAATCATAAGAGTAGGGAGAGCATTTAGAATCAACGCAGATAGAGAGAGATGTTATAAATTAATAGTAGCACTAGACCTTAATAAATTGTGTATATTAGGAACTTATAGCTAGTGAACCCTAGCAATATAGGAGGATTAGATCGTACCATAAGGGGTTAATATATGTACTTTTTAGTCTCTTTAGTATAAAGACACATTCGGGGTATAGAATATATGTCTGAACAGGACTTATTATGTTTTTGTCCTTAAAGAAGTCAAAAAAGGGAAAAAAGGAATGAAACACCAATCAGGTGTGGAATTAATTAATCATAGACATCTATATAACAGAGAGCGTAACAAGCATACAAGCACTTTCTGATGAAACCTGAATAAGAGCAGGAGAAACGTGTCAAATACTTTTTAAATCGAACCAGCAAGATTATCTTTCTGATTCACGGAGAACACTGAACTGTAATATATGTCCGTCATTAATATCCTTTATTAATCTACTGCTACCGCATTGGAGACACACTGAATCATAGGGAACGGCTGAAAGGTGAGATTGTTTCCCATTGGTGAAACCAACAGGCGACACAGCGGGAGTTATCCCCCTGGAACCAGCCACAACTAACGGTGTGCATGAACCCCAGTAAATCCTTTAACAGTGCGTCTATGCTATCCTATACGGCAGCAAGGAAATTGGCAGTCTTCCAAGAAGAAAATTGCAACTAAATGTGAGTGACAGAATATAGACTATCCATTATTGAAAGTTGTTACAACATTTCACATTTATCACTCACTTTAAACAGACTGTGCTTGACGTATCTTTTTTGATCCAGAACTATTGGTTCATTATTTATACCGTCAACAAATGTCACAGTGCACTACCTATATTTGAATATAGGAAGACTGAACGCAGGGATACTAATTGGATCGGACATACTCACCAACTTTACATAATATCAACCTCTATTGCTGCCAGTTAATCCATCTATACTGACCAAGTTGGGAGCAAGAAACACTAATGTCTTAGTGTGGAATTCATTAGAACCTACAGTTCATGGTACATTATAGCGATCATTATTCCGTGATTGGATTAGTAAGGGGCCCCTCTACAAATTATATTGGTACCTTGCTGGACTTTTTATTTATTGTTTTTATATATATATATTTTTATTGTACTCTTCTATATACCTGATCTAATTGTGTTATTTGCATTTGCTGGAATTTATTTTGTCTGAATAAACAGAACTATATGAGGTGATATCATAAGCGCACCTTTTTCCATTTATTTTTACTCCTACTCCACTGCACCTTACCTTATCGCCATCCATACTCCTGCCCTAAGCCTTCACTCTGCTAACAGCTGCTGCCTCACATCTCACCTTATTACCACCTCTCATTCCTGTATCCAAGACTGTATCCTGTATCCAAGACTGTAGACCGTGCTGGTCTAAACTGGATTAACCTACCACAGTCTATTAGACTATACACCACCTCCCCTCAAATCCCACTTCTTCAGACTTGCTTACTCTTTCTCATCCCAACTGCTGTCCCTCCACTCCCCTCCCCACTCTTTCTAACTTTTTATTCTTTCCCACCACATATTGTTTCTCCTCATTTACTTTTATATTTGACTACACCATCACCCTTATTTTACCCTTTTAAAATCCCCTTTATACTTACCAACCTGATCTTCATATGTAGCTCCAGTCAAGCTTGCAGAAAATAAAAAGCCATTTTTACACAATCCATAGACAGATCTGGCCAGCCAGACCTCTAACACTACAAAAAGGCTTTGCAGGCCGGGACCTGTATTTATAACCTGGGATAGTGTGGGAGGTTATAATTACAGGTCCCAGCCAGCAAAGTCTGTTGTGGACTTTGCAGTAGAGGAGCAACAGCAATAACTTTGTGACTGCTATAAAGAAGAATCTGTGGTCCCAGCGACGTTGAGATGTGAATGCTTCCAGTGACAGGTTAGATTTTCATCTAACCCTTAACCTAATTCTCACCCTAACCCTCCCCTTCTATTGGGCTAACTTTGACCTTTCCTCTTCCTCAGCCTAACCCTAAAAAAAAACCTCTGTATCCCACAGCCTAACCCTAACCTTCTATGTCTTGCAGCCTAACCCTAACCCTAACATTGTTGCAAAGAGTGTTTACATTGTATCTTACTTCTATGAGTTATGATGAACGGGGTAGGATGTACATACAAATCAGTTGATACATAGTGTTTATTAAGATTTTATACAAAGCAAATGTAACGGGGAGTGTGTGACTGAAAGTGGAGAGCTATATGGCATTCCTATTGGAATAATATGGAGTGTAGTATGGTGTATGGTAACCTATATGTAAATATAGCGTGTACCCATGGTTCTAACCATCTTCTTATGCAAACGCTGGAGGGATATACAGTATATTACCTATTGGGATAAACATTTCTATAGGAGGGTAGTGTGGTGTATAGTGACCTATATGTGAATATAGCATCTAACCACAGTTTTTACCCCCCTTAGTGTACAATGGGTTGAAGATATTGGAAATTTTTTT
>WWET01001735.1:90046-103073 GCA_011038615.1 Limnodynastes dumerilii | reverse complement strand
CCTCCTTGGTGCAACTGTAGGCCCTGAGTGACAACTTTATACTCAAACAAAGGCCCTACAAGTATTACAAAAGCTTGGCACGTTTTTGTGTAATTCTCCATATGGTCTGACTCCTAACACTGTATTAATATTTTTCTAATATCCTTGTTGGGTGTTTCCTGACAGGGTTAGAGGTTTGTGTTTCACCCTGTTCTCCACTCCATCCTCCATCTTCTGTTTGTTTATGACCTCTAGCCAATGTGGAAGGATCTTTATGGGGTATGGAGAAGGGGCGATTGGAAAAGCCATGTATCTGTATGAGAAATGCATTGTGTATTATCTTTGACTTGTGTACTCTGCTCTATTAACATGTATTATGTCTTGTATAATTGCTATGGTATGCAGGTGTCAATTTAATGTTTTTTAAATAGCAGTACCTTGGGATGAAGGGAGGTTTACATTCTCCGTTTTTGTTTCTTGTATGTTTGTGAAAAACAATTAAAAAAAAGGTAACTTTTAAACCAAATCGTATAAGTACTTTTTCATATAACCCCAGTGCAATCAATTGCCTTTTCTGCATTTGAGTGGAGAAGGCCACATTCACTTTTGGATGAGAGAATATCAAGTACTTTAAGAACTCGCCTGCTAGTATCTGATGTCTGCCTCTCTGAAACAAAACCCACTTTATCAGGGTAAACTAGAGTAGCCAACCTGTTTGATGTTAAAATATATGATAAATTACTGGCAAAGTTTAGAAGGGGTATTGTGGTAGTGATAATTGTGGCAGAATGATTGGTCTTTACACAGTTTCAAGATTATAATCATCTGGGTTTCTAGCATATCTGCTGAAAAATGTTGTATTTCAGCTACCAAATTATATAGATCTGTAAAGATGACACAAATTTAATATAGAACAAATTAATTAAGAAAGCCATCTAGGCCATGGACTTTACCCATAGGAAGGGTGTTCTAACTGTTACAACCTCCTCAACTGTCCACAGGGCACTCAGAAGGCCCAATTTATCCTCTGACCACCGAGGAGGAGGTATTCCTTCCAAAAATTGATGAACAGAGGCAGGGGTATGATATACAAGAGACGTCTTACTCTAAGTTAGTGATGGCGAACCTTTTAGAGACCGAGTGGCCAAACTGCAACCCAAAACCTTTTTATTTATCATAAAGTCACAACACAGCAATTTAACCTGAATACTGAGGTTTTAGTTTAGAAAAAAACACCTCCTACATTAACATCTTTTTTTTCTTAAAAGTAAAAAACAACAACAGAGCTTTAGGGGGGCTGTATCCCCCCATCATATGTCTCCAGCCCCCCAGTATCCCCATTGTTTCCAGCTCCCCAGTATTCCAATCATGTCTCCTGCCTTCCCAGTATCCCCATCATGTCTCCAGCTCCTCAGTGCTCACATCATGTCTCCAGCTCCCCCCAATATTCCCATTATGTCTCTAGTTCCCCCAAGTAACCCCAGCATATGTCTCCAGCTCCCCCCAGTAACCCTATCATATGTCGCATCTGACAGAGCGGTAGAGTACCAAGCCTGCTCGGCTTGGTACTCGGATATCTGAGGTCTCCAGCTCCCCTCAGTTACCCCATCATATCTACAGCTCCCCTCAGTGTTCCCATCATGTCTACAGCTCCCCTCAGTATTCCCATCAGGTCTTCAGCTCCCCTCAGTATTCCCATTATGTCTACAGCTCCCCTCAGTATTCCCATCAGGTCTTCAGCTCCCCTCAGTATTCCCATCATGTCTCCGGCTCCCTGCCAATATTCTCATCATGTCCCCAGTGCTCCAATCATTTGTCTCCAACCTCTCCTTTTACTTTAATCCCTTTACTTACTTTTGCTGCATCCCTCGTTCCTTCCACCGCATTCCTTCCTCCACCGCGGCATTGCTCTCTGTGAGCCAAACAGTGCGAGATCCAATGACGTGATGATGATTTGCATCATCGTCGCATCTGACACAGCGGATACCTGAGTTTCGGTCAGGCTCGGTTTTTTAAAAAAAACCGAGCCTGCTCTTCTCTAGTGAGAAATGTCCTCAGGCCCGCGTGCCCACAGAGAGGGCTCTGAGTGCCCCCTCTGGCACACATGCCATAGGTTCACCACCACTGAGGTGTCTTGACAGCTACTACACAAATAAAGATTTTGAAACATAGACCTTGCGATACTTAAAATCTTACTTAAACCACATATACATAAACATAGCAAGTTATAGCACGTCTGAAGGACTGAAACATCACATAATAAACATTGTGAAACATAACGGATATAACAGAATACAAATAACAAAAAGTATTTATTAGCAATTGAGATAAATCAGATCTTGCTATATCAAGTAAACACAAGACCTGTCCTTTTTCACAAGTGACCACTGCAAAACTTACATCTTTTAGCCAGAATTGCAGAAGACAGATGGAGAAAGATTTGTAGCCCTTAGGAAGGTCAGTATCCTCTGAGTTAAGCATTGCATAGATGAATGCTTTCTTTGTGTGAAATGGAAAAGATATGGATTCACATTAGAGTATCTCTGGATTAAGAAGACTGAGACAAGGCCAAGGTTTTCAGCCAAGGAATTGTGCTTGTGTGTCCACCTCCCTTTTTTTTTAAAGTAATTTAGTAATTGTCTAAATGTTTATTTAAATATACCTCACAATGTACAAAATTTGTATATAATTAATTATGCTGTGTTTTACTTCTGACTTTTTTGTTCTTCATTTAATATTATGCTTCTATAGATTTACATTTCTTATAAACATGATACTACATTTTATTTCAGTACAACCAATCAAAATCATTTCATGATAAATCTCAGCGCACTAAAAAAATAAAGGAACCAAAACCCAAGGTGAAAAAGCTCAAGTATCACCAATATATTCCCCCTGATCAAAAACAAAAAGGTACTTTAGCAATGGACTCAACTTATGCAAAAATACTACAACAGCAGCAACTGTTTCTTCAACTGCAAATCCTAAACCAGCAACAGCATCAGCACTACAACTACCAGACAATCTTACCAGCCCCTCCAAAGTAAGTAGATTGTAAGAGAAAGAGAACAAACATTCTGTTAAGTACTGGATATGGATAAAAAATGATATTTAATTTCCAGTGTCCTAATTGTTATCCTAATTATGGATTTAGACTTCATGGGACCCTAAGCAAGATAACATGCTTACCACTTTTTATCTCACTGAACCCTTCCTGACAATTTAATATACATGCAAAACCTGACTAAAGTGAATATTGTGATTTTTTTTGTTTGTTTTTTATATAGCACAAAATTATAATTTTAATAATCATTATAACTTGATTATATAACTGTATTTTAATCTGCCCTGTGAGGTAAGAAGTGGCCATTGTTACTTTATTTCACTGGTATTTAATTATTGTATAATATTGAATTTTTTGTCTGTACATTAAGCAATAATTATGTGATTTTCATTAGGGAGAAGAAGAATAAAAAAGAACAACCATTATTGTAATAGGTGGATTTTTTTATTTTTTATTTATTTATTTATTTTATCATTTTTCCATATAGTTCGATATTGTCTCCAGACCCTTTTTATTCTGGACACTATTTTAACTTGCCATATTTAGCTCCATATTACCACTGAACTTCTGGGTCTTGTTCAAAATGTGTGATTTTGTGTGCTGGGATCTCATGAGCGGTCACATGCTGTTCTGGGATCTTTCGAGGGGTCTTGTGGTGTGGTGTTGAGGTCCAACCCACAATTGGACAAAGAATTACACTATTCTCAGTCTACTTTTTAATGTCCCACCTTCCCCAAACTGGCAACATTTTCTGTGGTAGGAACACTGTGGTTTTTACACAGTTTAGTTTACATACAAAAACTAAATAACATTATTATGTATTTAGCAATTGCCATGTGAGTGCCCTCCCACACATTTTAATATACTGATAAAACTTAGGTACTGTAGCTATATAAAAAATAGTCAGCAAGGACCTGATCCAGACCCACACTTTCCTTAAGTGTGGGGTCTTAAAGTCTGCACGGAAAATATATGTGAACTCCCCTTGTCACTCCCGTTTCTCGTGCGTTTTAGTGACTTAGGCTGCTATATGTCACAAGTGCAGTTTAGTAGTAAGGGTAAAATAGGTGCAAGTGCAGACCTGAACCAATCCACGTTGAACTGTGATGGAAGGCAAATTTAAACTGAGAACAGAATTATAGTTGAGAGATTAAGTTTCCTTGCTAAACTAATTTACAAAATAAAATATTTTTGCTGCATGCAAAATAATAAAACTTCATTTGCACCCCTTACATTCTAACATGGTTTGGCTCAGGACTACACTTAGACCTGAAAAACAGATGTAAGTGCAGCTCTGGATCAGCCTCATGATGCCATGTCTGTGCGAGATGCTATTCTGGGTGTTTCTCATAGGCTCAGTGACAGAGCCCAAAGCCAGTGCTAACAATAATAGTTGCTTTCGCCCTATTTTGGAGTCTCTGTAAAATATTAAAAGTATAAATCATTCACTGTGATGGTCAGGGATGCATTTTGAACAGTCACAGGTTCCCCGGACTCACTAGGCCCTAGGTGAGTGCTTAGATTGCCTTATGGGAAATACAGCCCTGCTATTGGCAATCTATAATACACTGCTGGACAGAACTGCTGTTTTGATATATCTATCCGACTTTAGATGAAGGTTTGTATCTGGATTGCAGATCACTTAAGAACTCTGACTAGTGGAATTACACGACAAAAAGAAAGCGTGGACTTATGCTCACTCTTCAACTTCAGTGACCCAGATATAATGATCTCTTTTTTGTGTAAAACATACACTTTATTAGGTATACATTAAAAAGCGAAATATTAAAACAAATGAAGGGAATAAGGGAGTGAATTTAAAATCAATTGATAACAATCTGTCTCCTCATCTGATTGTTAGGTATCTGTACTAAGCAACCAATTTACTCAAAAAATGGTCATAACATAAATTCTGTGATGAAGTCAATTAAGACTGGTATATATAGGCTCCAAAGTATGGTAATTTTCTACATGTAGGTATACAATTGTAGAAAAGAATACTGGAATTTGGAATAAGTAAAAAGTGTGTTGTAATAAACAATTCCACTAAGTAGTACACGTGTCTTTTTGTTTTATTTGAAAATAAGTGTATTGTATTAGACAATTCCACTATCAGATATCAGTGTCTATTATTTACACACGTTAGGATGTATCAACTGGCATTTAAGTTGAATGCCTAAACAATGAATGGTATAGCTATTGTCTCTATATTAACTTGTGGAAATGTTTATCAAGTTATTTGTAAATTCCACTAGGTAGTGTACGTATCTTTAGTTGTCATTTTAACATAGGTGTATTGTGATAGAAATACTATCAGGCATCAGTGTATTTTATTTGCACATGGAAACATATTGAAATGTACCAACTGGCATTTATATTGGGTGCCTGAACGTTAAATGGTACAAATTTACCTCTATATTTACTTATGGAAATATTTATCCAGTTATTTGTAAAAATTAAGTGTTTGGAAATCCAAACAAGGAGCCAAGATTATATAATTATAGAGAATTTCTTATATTTAGATCTATTAGGTAGAAACAATTATTTATAATACACAAGGCTAACAGTTTGTACAAAAGAGAGAGACATTGCTGTGGGTCAATATTTAGGCATATAAAATAAAATGCCTGAATTTAACAGTATAACTCTTGCCTCTATCTTATATCAATTGGCAAGCAGTATTAAAAATTGAGCATTCCGTTCACTGTGTATTTATAAATAAATAGAGAGCAACTACAGACTTTATTTTTGTGTAGTTGATAGTCTGAAAAAGTAGGCAATGTAATTCATAGGTTGGTATGTATATTAAATGCCCAAAACGTTAAATGGCACTACTATTGCCTCTATGTTGATGAATGGAAGCATGGTTCAAATTATTTATAAATTATATTAAATACTTAAGAATCCAAAAATAGAGCCAAGATTGAATAATTGTGCAAAAAAATGAGAGATGTTATATCTCAATATTATGGCATATATGGTAAAATGCCTGAGAGTTGAACTGTGCAGCTGTTGCCTTTAAATTGTATCTATTCGTAGGCAGTACTAAGCATTGAACATTCCATATATGGAGCCAGGGCTGTTAGGAGCGACTACATGCGCTGACCTGGTTACAATTAGATTGGTTGCATATTAAATGATTTTCAGAGAGACGAGCAAGACGGTTAGAAACGCCAAATAGATGACTAGTGGAATTGCAAGATCCAAGATTTATTTCATTTTGTTTTTTCACTTTGCTTTATCAGACCATTGCAAGATCAGCAGACTACTGTCATTACAAGTACCACCACAGTACGCACTTTGCCTACAGTTAGCGTCACTACCCATGCTGTACCAAATGCGTTTAAGTCAAACAGTAATATAGCAACTGTTCTGACAAAGATTGGGCCACTTCCACACAACTTGGATGATATGAAGGTACAGTAATAGTTTTCTGATCTTATATGATTAAACAGGGAAAAAAAAGCACAATGTAATTGTTTCCTGGCCCTCAAAGCACACACATTTAAAAATCTTAACTCACAAAAATAATAAAATAATATTATTGAGTGCTTGAGGTATAACATACAGCCCCCATTAGCCTCGCTAAGCATTCGCTAGTAGTTGCGTTTGTGACAGTAACAGTTGTAGTAGACTGAGGGATATTGATCCATTGTAATATCACCATATCAGTCACAATTGTTAGCAATGACTAATGTTGACAGTTATTTAATTTACAACTTGAATAAAATGTCATGTAGTGTATTGGGTAGAGTAACATAGAGCTAGATTCAGACCTCCAATTTTGCAGGAAGTCCGAGTTTAAGTCAGATGCTGTTCCACACTGCACATGTGCAAATCCGTGAAGTAGCTTTTCCATCTGTCATTTTGCTGTATAGGTGTTCCTACTTAATGTATATAAATCCAGATTAGAATTTCTGTGCACTTGACAGGAAACTCAAGGTAGCCCTGAATTGTCAGAATGATGGGCCGTATGCAGAGCTCCGGCCGCATTGCAAATGTGGCCGGAGTTTTCCGATATGCTCTACTGCGCATACACAGTAATTCTGTAACGTAATCTACGCTACTTGTTGCAACGTAGATTGCGTATACGTGGTCTTTAAGACCTCTGCATACGGCCCGATGTTCGTAAGAGTTGTTACTATGAGAGAGAATGTGAAGATGCGGAGGAAGATTTTAGTACACTAGATGGACCATTTCTGAGATAGGTAGAGCTAAGAAATATAGATATTTGCACCTTAGAAACACTAGAAGAATGTGATTTTGCTCATTATTTTGTATTGGATTTTTTTGGGTGTCCCTCAAGCAGATTTCTAATTGCTACATATATAGGAATTTGTGTTTATGTTTATCTTCATTATAGTTTTGTTTACTTTTTTAAACTAACAATATTTTTTTAACTAAATTGATCAGGTAACTGAATTAAAACAAGAGCTAAAGCAGCGTGGGCTTCATGTGTCTGGGACAAAGGTTGATCTAATTGAGAGACTTAAAGCAACACAGGATCCTTGTACAGTCACCTCTACCCATGTAAAGTCTACAGTCTCCATTCCAAAACCTAAGCCAAGTGAGGTGATGCCAGCCTTTTCAAATATCTCTGCTTCTTCCTCATCTGTAGAGGCCTCAAAGTTAAGCAGTTTCAGTTCAACACCACCATGTTCTCCTTGTCCATCAGAGGTTTCTGTAGCTAGTACAGATGAATTATACATAGGTGCAGACTCCTTTTCAGAAAATGTTTCTTCTCCTGTCAACCAGCTTACATTGCTGTCGTCTTCAGCATCACTTACTAGTGAGAAGTCAGAAACTACTGAAAAAGACATAATGTTACAAGAGAAAGACAGGCAGATTGAGGAGCTAACCAGAATGCTGAAGCATAAAAAAGATTTAGTAGAGAGACTCAGGCAACAGCTAGACAAGGAGAAAAAACATCAAATGTCACCTTGTGATGATCAGAAAACTCTGATTGTTCAAGTCAAGCAGGAACCTGTATCGTTTACCTGTGACTTTATGAAAAGTACACAGTCTTTAAATAAACTAGCAAAAGTAAAGTCTGAGCTTAAAACACATACCACCTGCCAGCAAGAGGAACAAACATTCACAGATTCAGTACTCACAAGAGATGAAACAAAAAACAATGGTTTCTCCGGGGCACAGCTTGTCTTCACAGTTCACAGTCCTTGTACTGTGCTTCCAGAAGACAGTCAATCAGTCATACTGCAGGTGAGTAGAAATGTCACACTGGAGCAATAGAGCTGATTTATTTTTTGTATTAAAAGTGCAGTAAGTTCTCTCTGTCTCTCTCTCTCTGTCTCTGTCTCTGTCTCTGTCTCTCTCTCTGTCTCTCTCTCTGTCTCTCTCTCTGTCTCTCTCTCTCTCTCTCTCTCTCTCTCTCTCTCTCTCTCTCGCATCGAAAGCTCCGTGCTACGAAATGGTGAGTAAAAATAGCCTGACCTTAATTGCAGCCTGACCCTCCCTCCCCTGCAGCCTGACCCTAACCCCGCAGAAATCATTTACTTACCTGTTCCAGGTCCGGCGATAGGTGTGGTGGAGGGATATCTCGCATTGTGAAAGTTAATGGGCTAAGTACCAGAAGTCTGTTTGGGTGTATAATTGCCAGTCTAGTGCAAGATTCCAAAACAATCAAGCCATTCACGCCTGTTTGGATGGTAAATTAGAGCAAGGGTGTCCAAATCCTGGATGCCATGGTCACCAGAAATTTGATTTTGATGTGCTTAAAGATGCTGCAGGAATAATACTGTAGGTGAAACTAGGAGAGAAGCTACTAGCAGCAAACCATCTGTTATGAATACCTGGGTTTGGATGCAAGGAATGCAGGAGATCGATATAAGTGGAGGTTTAGTGCAGGTAGCAGAGTAACAGAACAGATACACCATACAAAAAAACAGAAAGTGAATATACACAAGTACAAGGTAACAGATTTCAGGTACACAGGTTAGAGATAATGGGTAAGAGGCAGGGTATAATGGTATGAGGTAACAGATTCAGCTAACACAGCAACAAGAAGCTGGAAATAATGACCCACCTCTATCTCTGGGGGTGGACATCTATATAAGGTCAAGGCACAGGAGCTATTTAAGGGCCTGTAACTAGTCCACAAGAGTCCAACAGCAGCCCCTAGGGGCTGGTCATGGTAATGTCCACAAATAAGAATAACTGGTCCAGGTCTGCCCCTAGAGGCAAAACAGTATACAGCAGTCCTGCTAGCTTCTCTCTCTGCTTTTCTAGTGGACTGCCCCTTTCTCATCCTTGCTGAGACTGCTGGGAACACCAGTGCAATGCCAATGGTTGTTTCAGCAGGGGATTTTTAGGGAACGTGGGCTGCAAAGATGGCGAGCTTAATTTAAATTACATTAAATGTCATTAAATGACATTAACAAAGTATTATTAAAATGTTGACTGTTCCATCCAACTCATCGATAACTAATCTAAAGCATGGGTTCTCAACCAGTGGTTCTGGACCTCTGTCAGGTGGTACTCAGGGGAACTGGGCAAGGTTGTAAGGTGGTAGTATTCCAAATGTCCAAGGAGATAGATAGATAGATATTCTCTCTCTCTCTCTCTCTCTCTCTCTCTCTCTCTCCATCTCTCTCTCTCTCTCTCTCTCTCTCTCATCTTAGTAGGATATAGTTAGCAATTTTTCAAATTTCCTGAACATTGTTAAATATGACACTTATATGTTGGTGATTCCAGCCATGTCTGTCGCTTTGCTGCTCCACAGCCATGGTATTTTTTTTTTTTTACTGTTAATTATGGTCTGTGTGTATATTGCTTGTTAACCCAATATTACATGGGTTTCCTCATACACTCACTCTACTCATAGATTGACTGGCAGCTGTTTGGACCATTGTGTTAGGTAATATAGACTTAAAATCCAAAAGAGGCATGATTTAGTGGTGATACATAAATGATGGTAACTATATTACTAATGTTCGTATTAACTCTGCTGCTTATGGGATGGTTTTCTTTTATTTACACATTAATATAGACAATGACTACACCAGCACCTCTGCAGATCAACAATTTGCAGCCAAACACAGAGGTTCTCCTTGTCCAGCCACCAAAGGTGAGAACAGTTTGCATGTCTGTTATTTCATTTATTAAATTCCATGTTTGCTTTTTGTGTGCGAGTCTTTAGAGGTTTTCAAAAATAAAAGGCTCATATTAAATATTTTAGGCCCCTCTCTTTCTTTTCTAGAGTTCTAACTCACCTCTGCAAATGGGGCCATGTACCGTTTTATCTTTTGCCATTTCTTCCAACATCGAGCCATTTATGAATGTAAATATTGTACAGAAGCAGCCACCAGACTCCAGCAAGGAAGAATTTCTAAGTTGTTCTCAGGAACAGGTCATTTTTAACTTAAACTTAAAAAAAAAATAATAATAATCTTCTCTTTCTGTTTCTCACATTGGTTGGAGGTTTTTTTCTCAAAATTATTACAATTTCAACAAATAGGTGGCCTCTCCAAGAACACCACCACCTCAAATTGAACGGACAACATCTCAACAGAATAATTTTCTGACTCCATCACCAGTCTTGACAAATGTGACACCAGAAAATGGGGAAACTGTTGAATGTCAATCCAGCAGTTCTGAGGTAAAAATTGTACTTTTTTTTTATTGATGTTTTAATAAGGTATAATATTATGGAAACCTAGAGTATTAAAAATGAAATAAATATGAAGAGAAAAATGGCATACATATACACGTCTATAAAAAGGTTATTTAAGTGCTGAGCTGCCTGAAACAGGCCAGAGGTAAGAGTAAGCATCCCAGAACGCATCAGTACAGTGCACTTATGTTCCAGCGGCTATATCCTGACCTATCTTTTGGATCCTTCCACCCAGCTGGGACTAAATACACCTTGCGTCAAACTGGCAAACTTTTTATTTAACTTTATCTTTGTTTTATTTTCATATCATATATATGCATGTATGGTGTTTTTTGTGAATTTTGAGTGTAATGAAACCTTTATACCGCATAATTACTTTGTTTTACTGCCTCTAGCCTGTTTTAGGCTGAATTGTTGGCTTTCTGTTCTATTGGATCAGCACACACTTATGTAGACTTGTATGTCCCATTTTTAAAATTCCTTTTTAAATTTCATACGTGATTTTTTTTTTATAATCTGTAAAAGTTGTTTTTTTTTTGTATACACTTCTAACATTTGTGAGAAGTACAATGAGCTTTGGTATATTTTAAATATATCGTGTTGCATATTGGCAGTACCACCTTGTCACCAGTAATACTTTGTTACTGTTGCTATTTCCTTAGAGGACTTGGACCCTCTGTTCTGGTGAACAGAGTGGCAGCAGCCCAAAGTGCAATTTGATCATTCTCCATTTTCTATTTTTTTCCATTTTGCAATTAGCTAATGGCCACCTCTTTCTAGAGATGACAAACAGATTTGATGGAAATGAAGGTGTACAGGAAATTTTAATAAATGTGCATTAATTAACATTAACACTACTTTGATTATCTGAATTTTACACCTCCAACAAATCCTAATCTAGGATTGTTGTTTGGGAGTGGGAAAAGCACTGGCATAATCCAATATATTCCCTCACACGTAAATGAAATGTGAAATGAAATATGACTTTTAGGGCAAACTTGTTAATCATTTGTTACTCCATTTCTAAATAGGATGGGCAGCCTACAGGACAGCAAATGGATGACTGTTTTGATGTTTTGATACATAATTTAGGTAAGTTTTTATTCCTCTATCTTTCTTAGATTTTCTCTGTAGAACTTAATAAAAATAAGTAGCATTTAATTTCATTTCTCACTGTAGTTTTAAATTATAGTAGACTCTAACATGTATAAAGGGACAAGATTCATGCTTTCATATTTGTATGTATGTTCACCCTGTGTCTGCGTGGGTTTCCCCCCCACACTGCAAAAATCTGCTGGTAGTTTAAGTGGCTGCTGAATAAATTAGCCCTGTGATTGTGTATGTGTTAGGGAATTTAGAATGTAGCTCCAATGGGGCAGGGACTGATGTGAATGTGAAATATGCTTTGTAATCTGATACTGTTACAAATTAATCAATATTTGTAAAGTGCTTCTTTTAGCGCATCAGTGGTGCTGCAGGATATATTTATACAACTTTTTCATCTGAATCCTTTAATTAGACCTTAATTGATGGGGACTATACAAATAACTAGTACATCCAAATAATAAATAAATAGTATGTTATATTATTGGATGCAGTAAAAACAAATACTGTATATGGTTATATATTTGGCTTAAATATTATATGTTCCAATGGATCTATAGTATTTTTTATGTTTATTGTAAAATGATAATGAAAAGTTTGGATAACCTCCAAACTTGAATCTGGCAACCTGTGTTCTTAAGCATTGCAGTCACTATACATATACCTACTAATCAATTGAGATCTAATAAATAGATCCAAGTGAAAAGGTGGTATAAATAAATTCCCCAGCACCACTGATACTCACCACTTTAAAAAAAAGAGCCAGCAGGGCTTGAAACATGTGATTTCCAGACCTCATCATGAAGCCATCCACGGCAGTACTTACATCATATTCAGAGACTTGGTACAGGGAAGGGGAGACTGTTTGAGAGGCAGTTTTGCTATTTATTATTTTCATTGCATAAGTGCTTTTTTGGTTTTAGATATTTTATGTTTGAATTAATAATGTGTATATGGTAATTCTTTTTTTCTTTATTTTTTTGTATGTTAAATAAGGCATATAAATGCCTTATTTGACATGAATAAAGATGGACTTTTGAAGATTGTTTTGGGATGATCATTCTGCTAACTTATCTGAATCCAGTATTTATAATTTTATACTGATTTTGGTGACTTCATGTTTTTTGGAGATGCATGTTTTTACTATGGATTATTAATCACTGGTTGTATTTAGGCTAGGTATTAATAAATCCATCATAATTGTATCTGCATATTCACAGCATATAAAATAACATGTTTAATCTGCTGAA
>WWET01001735.1:30767-48709 GCA_011038615.1 Limnodynastes dumerilii | reverse complement strand
GGGGGCCCAAGCTGATCTTTTGCACCTGGGCCCATGAACCTTTAGCTACGCCCCTGAGTACACCTTAAATTATTTGCAAGAAAAAATTAAACAAATACAAAGATTCCATAATTCAGAGGACATGTTTACTAATAAAGAAATCTGTTTTCTGGAAACAAATGAAAATATCTGTATCTATGAAACAGAGACTGATAATCTTTTTTCAAACCTAACAGTTTAACCAAATTCACTCCAAATATACTCCTAAATGCCAATGAACCCTTTTTTTAGTACTATATTTGGTTCTATTCCAACTACATCCAGCTACAGACTGAAAAGGAGGTATACCTGACACGTTGCTTGAGAAGGTAGATGACACCACGCAAACTTCCCAGACTCCGTTTCTCCGGATATAGTTTCTCATGGCCAAACTGTAAAAAAAAAAAAAAAACACATTCATTTGAAATTGTAAAAAATAAATGTACAGCATTAGTTCAAATGAGGTGATCAAACTAACAATCTGTTCTTTGATCTCTCAAGTTGTGAAATTATCTCTTCCAATGTGACCCTTACTTTATTTGTAGCTATTAGGTAGATACAGTTTGCTAGGTTTGTAAATTATCATAAAAAAAAATAAAAAAAATAAATAAAACAGACAGTCCCACATTATAAGAAAAAAAATACCCATGATTGTGTTAAAACATAGAATGTGGTGTGAAAGGAAGCGCTGAGGGATGAAAAGATGATATTTAGTATATGTGCGGCATACAAATAAAGTGCTACTATATATAAAATATCTGTATAGAGATTGTTCCTCCAACTAATAAAATTGTTTTATGATGCTTCAGGGAAACAGTTATGTGCTAAGTCCTATAGAATTCTTCTTCATTATTGCAAATTCCTCAAAGAAGTAATGGGATTAGAAGAAAAATAAGGGGTCAGGTAATATATGAATTAAAATTAAATACATTTATTCACATAAAATACACATAAAACAAATTAGATAAAAACATAGGTGCATGAAAATTACAATAATAAACTAAATGTTAATATATACACACAATATTGCACTTTAAACACTATTGCATGATTACTCTGCATAGTGGGTGAACTTAAAAACTGTTTCCGGCGGCCACATGGCGAGTTGCAGGCGTTGAAAGCTCTGTGGGGGAAACATCACTACCACTTTCTAAATAGCAGCAGCCACAAATATAAACCCTCCTACACTTCATCTCTCGCCTCTTAAATACTTTGCTTATTGAATGAAGCGTTATTTTCCTGTTACTATGCCAGCAAAAACCACGCTTAGATAAACCCCCGGTGGCTGCTAATATGGCTGACGGCAGCTCCTCACATCCAGCACATTCAAAACTAATGGCCACTCCATGAGACCTTCAGGTGGAGGATACATCTCTGGACTTTCTATCCACACCAAATGCCCCTATCACATATGGAGATATAGAAAAGGCTATCAAGGACACTATGACCCCAGTGATGCAGGAAAAATCTGCTACATTTACACAACCGGTGCAAAATTTTTAAATTTAACTGACTGACATGCAAATTAGAATATCCACAAAAGAGCAAGTGGCATTGGAGGCATTCCAAGATGTCCATGAGCTAAAATCCAAAGTGGAATATATACAAAAGTGCCAACATCATATGTGAAACAAATTGAATGACTAGATAAATAAATCCAAGCGCAACAATCTTCCTCTGGTTCTATCTGCACTGTCAAATCAAGTGTGCAAAAGGGTTTTAAAGCAGCTTCTTTAGCAGCCTTGTCAGCTAGGGCTTTACTTTTGACTTTAGCTGTATTTTCCATAGTGTGTGCCTTGACCTTAATCACTGCCAGTTCCTTGGGCAACTGCAGTGCAGCAAACAATAATCTGATAGCTTCTGCAATTTTAATGAGTTTTCCTATTGCTGTCAGAAAATCTCTGCTCTTTCATATGGGACCATAATCATGTGCAACCCCAAAATCTGTGTATTTGTTTGTACTTCTCCCTTCTGCTTGTATGCATGCTGAGACTAATGCCTTTAGTTCAACCTCTTGTGCTAAACAACTTGAAGAAAGTGGTTCATGTGGGGCTAATTCAGAGTTGCGCTTACACTTTTTTAGGTGCAAGTCTACAGATGATACAGACACAGATCAGCTATACCATTTTGCAAAGTAAGGGGTGCTAATTAATTAAATTCAAATTCTGCATCATAGATTTATGTTTAATCTATAAAATAGATCTCAGCTAAGAAACTTCACCTCTTAAATGTAATTTTGCTTTCACAATTTAAATTTTGCTCCCCTTGCAGTTCCGCATGGTATTGCTCAGGTCTACACTTACACCTAAAAAAATTTAAGTGCAACTCTGAATCAGCCCCTGTATCAGTATATCAGTTTTTGTAGTGTATAGTGTGCCATCTGTTACACGCTGCAGGAGAAATTCTAGCAGCCTGTGAAGTTCCCTGTCAGTTCTATGTGCCTGACTTCCCTCATCTGCTACATAAATTAATTGAGATGTGCCTGGTTCCCCTCAGCTGCTAGTTAAGCAATTAGGTGTGTATATTTAATCAATTAGGTCTGCCTGAGCTCTTTAGCTGATTGGTGGAGTGGACTTTAAACAGCCTGAGCCCAGGAAGCTTCACTGTTGGATATAGCGTCTGGTGTTCTTGCATTTTGCCTGTGTTCTGATCGTGTTCTCCTTTTGCTCCTTCCTTGGATCGTGTTGTGATTTCTGCCCTTTGTTCTCCTGGTGCCCTCTCTGTCTCTGTTGTCTGCCCTGTAGTTTGCTACTCACGGTGGCAGATGCAGTCTCAGGAAGGTTCAGCTTATTTCCCTCTGCCAAGTGGTCTTTGTGCTTACCATCTCACACTGTTTGAGTGTCGAGTGTTATATCTGCTCCTCTCCTGTCTGTGTGTGTACACTTGGTGCTTACCATCTCTCCTTGTGTTTATTATTTATCACTGTGTCCATCTGCCAGTGTGTGCAAGTGTGTGTGAGTCAGTCATAATATGTGCTTCTCATTACCCAGGCAAGACAGCACCAGTCCTTAAAAAATCAATGGTACATACTTCTTAACATTTCCGAGATTACAGATAGACTTTATTCCTTCGCAACTGGTTGGGAGGAATCAGAATTTTCGAAATTCAGATTTTCTATGCGGGGACCCACACCCCTATTATGGAGGGGGTAGAAGGCACAATTGACAATTCGGACCCCATTATACCCACGCGTTTTGTTTTTCAACAATAAAACAAAACATTTCCAGATGTGAGCATGTTTAAATAATTACCATTATTTTATAATAGACGTTTCATGTACATCTAAAAAGAAACAGAAGGCAAGTTGTTCTAGGCCTGGCACAGCTACCTAGAGAGGTACAGGTTGTTTAGATTATATAGATAAAAAATAAAAGTTAATTTTAATTATTTTAACTTTTCCTTTCCAGCATCTGAATTTGACCCAGTGGCAGAACCCTAGCAGAGCACCCTCCCTCCTGATGGTATTTAGCATTTTTATGAAATTAAAAAAAAAATGTAAAACCTAACAATCACTAAAAAAAAATGTTGTTTTTTTTTTTATTTCTTTATAGAGCAACAAACCAGAAGGGAAACTGGCATGGTGCAGATCCCATCGTCAAGGCCAAGAGGTAAGTGTATAATCTAACTTACGTTTAAAAAGCTATTGTGTAAAATATACGAATATAATTTTTCACATTAACAGCACCACAGAAGAGGGAACTAACAAAAATGTCTAGTGACGTGAGTGTAACACGGCCGCTCAGGGTCAGTGTGTTGTATTATTGTTTGTGTCTGTGCTTCCGCCATATAAAAGCCCTGCATAATGTTAAACCAGTCAACTGTATCAAATGTTTTTCATTTCATTAAGATATTTTTCACATTTTATTAATAAAAATTAAAAAATTAATAAAAATTATCTTCATGTTTATTAACATTGTTCTGTCCCCTTGCAGCAATTGGGGAGGGAGACACTACCACAAGAACTAACACATTGGAAGGCATGCCGGAGATCCTATTTTCTGACCGTACATGTGTTCAACAAACATGATGGGGTAATTCAGTTTGCTAGCAGAGGCAAAACAGGTAAACGTGTACTGCTCAGCTTAACCTGTTTACAGAGAATGGGGTGCAAAATAATTTTAATTTTACTTACTTACTTACTTTTGTGCATATAAACACATCATCTTTTTGTTTCATCAATATAATAGAGTTGTGCCCATTAACTTCACGTATTAATCCCAATTCTGATTTCCTAATTTTAATTTTACTTACCTTTGCTTGGTATTGAACATGTTTTGACTTGTAACTAAAAACATTTTTTAAAAACAGCACTGATACCTTATATATCTTCTGTTTCTTTAAACTATGTTTCAGAGGATCCGACAATGAAGGAAAGTCTGGAAGGCAGGCCATCTCTACACCTCTGTCTAAGTATTATGTTGTTATGTTTCAATTGATTACATTTTTTTTTTTGGTAAAGCTTGCGTTACTTTTTATTATTTTCCTAATTAAAGTGTAACTGAAGCCCCCTCCAGTCCCTGCATTTATAATGTTAATATCCATGATCTACCCTGTCATCAATTAAGTATATGTGTTTTTCTAATGTTACAACCATGGCAACAAACATGTATTTCTAATAATGTTTTCTCTCTCTCCATATCAGCACAGAAGTAGAACAGGGCTTTTCACCAGAGGCTAGATCTGAGACTCTGGGTATATTTCCAATAATTATTACATTTTCCATTACCTCTTTTTCATTAATTATATTTATTTTATTATTAAAATAACAATTAATCGAAACGTAACATTGCATAAGACTTTAATTTATCAATTTGTTAAAAGACTAATTTTTATATTACAGAGGTGATGCACGGTTATGAGGTGCTGGAGGAAGTTGTGGACAACATGCGGCAAGGTGATGTGACACAAGACCGATTGGATTCCCTTGCTTAATCGCAAAAGCAATGCAAGAAAATCAGGACCAGCATGACTATCAATAGACTCAGTGGTAATTCTATTTGAAGACCTATGTGAAAGTTTTTTACCAACGTTAAACGTATGCTAATTTGATTTTTTTTTCCTTCAGCTTGAAAGATACAAGGAGCTCCAGCAGTGGATTGCTGAAGCCCAGGAAACATCTGTTGCTGTGTAACAAGCCTGTGCCTCGGTGATTTGCAAATTTGTCCAGAGTATTGAGAACTTCCTGCAACAGTTATCTTCCAGTTTGCATCTAATTTAATTTGTTTGCAAGCTCTAGATGATAATGCGAGAGCTAAACAAGCATCAACACCAATGCACATGCCAGCGTTTTGTGGACCTCTCCCTTCACCATGACTCCACAACCATGACATTTTGTCTTGTATCACAAAAATAGCAAGAAGAGACAAAGGTATTTATATATTTAATAATATATTTAATAATAAGTATTGACAGCTATTTTTCTAAAGTCTTATTTTTTTATATTGTATTAATGATTTATTTTCGTTCTCATTTTTGCATTCTTCGGAAGGCCAACTACATCGCTTCATAGACTGCAACATTATGCTGAATCTGATTAGACTACCTGTTTTGCACATAAATGTGGATTAGTATGGAAACTGCTACGGAAGAGAATCGCATATTACTTCAGGAGAACTGATTAATCTGATCATTTATGACAACTAATTCATGGTAAAACAGTCACAACATGCTATGCGTCCAATTGATCTGCACCTTTTGTAAAGGACGAAAGAGAATTATTTAATTTTTTATATTGATGCAAACTTGTTTCAACAATCATTTAATAATTTATAAAAAAAAATGTATCAAAAATATTTTAACTTCAATAAAGGTTTATATAATGCCAAAATAAAGATACAAATTTTCTTATATTTTACTTTAATAAAGATGATTATTTATTGTGACAGTTACTAATATCTTTATAACAATATAACATGTTTGTAATTTAAAAATTATTAGCATTAATTTTTTGGGGGATAAATACAGGTACAGTTTTCCACATTTAGTTTTGCTATTTAAGTCTTAATATAATGCTATATATTATGGTTATGCATTACAATACATGGTTTTTATATTAAAAAAATGTAGGTAGATATGATTATGTTACAGTGCAATTTCCGGTGATATGGATACTTACATCTTTCTTGTCATCTTGACTGAAGATTTTCATGTGTTAGATCTGAAAAATAATTGATACCTTCTGGTGTGCAACATGCCACTCTGCTTGTAGCTGTCAATGTCTCTGGATCAGCTTATCAGTCCTTGCCTCCTATAAAACAAAAAACAAAAAAAAAAACACACATTAGTAATGTAGGGTAAATAATTAAACGAGGAAAATTTACAAAGAAATTGTCTTCCGAAAAAGAATCCATTGATGGCACCTGGTTACCAATGTTTTTCAGCAGAAGTCAGGTCATTATCCATAAAAATCTCTGGATATACAACTACTTTCAAATTATTTGCAACACAATTGTCGTGCAAAATTGCACAAGCTACAATTATGTTTTGACTTTTGAAGAAGAATAAAGCAGCACACCCCTGGATCTGTCTAAACATCTGAGCCAGGATTTTAAAAGGTATGCTCTATTACTCCTCTGGTATGGGTGTGTGCAAACTGGTTCCTTTTTTCTGCTTGTGAGCTCGGATTGGACAGAGATGTTAAGAGCCATGAACGACATCTATAGCCAGCATCTCCTGCAAAAAAAGACACATAAAACTTAAGTAAATTGTCATTTAAAAATCAGGGTTACATTTTACTTTGTAGTAAATCATACCAAGCAACCATCCATGGTGGAGGTGTTTTTCCTCAAATTTGCGGCAAACCGACGACTGCTGCAGTATGAATAAGTCATGTGTGGATCCCGGGAACCCAGCTTGACATTGAGATCCTCATTTTTGCGTCACATATCTCCTGCACATTAATGGAATGACTAATCAAAAAGCTTTGAAAGCTGCACAAACCATATAGAGGATACAAAGTTTAAAGAGGTGCGATTTCCAAATTGCAAACTACTACAAAGGTTATTTTCCATAGAAAGGAAAAAAGGGAAAGTAGAAATCTCTAATTAGTGCACACCCTAAATATATATGGACCTCATAATCAAAACATCAAATAATCAAAGAGATACTTCTGACAAATCTGTTAAATAAGTATACATTTTTATTATAACATATTAAAAAGTTATATTAATGATAGCAGTAAGGAGAAATACAAAATACACCTTCCAACGAAGCAAGAGCATGGTCATAGAACCTAAAATAGAGGAGAATAAATAACAATAAGTCAACAGTGTAGTTGAGCATACATATCATACACCGTCAAATGCCTGCATCCTAACCTAAAATCCAGAGGCTGACCCTGGTCAAGAGAGACTAACAGCCTCAAGGCTGCGCTTCACCCACTCGTGGGTTAGTACAAGTCCCTACACTAATCTAACAACCAGCACACAGAGGACGGTGTAACACTCTATGGACAGCAAGCGAGGCGGCTCCCGGTCTACACAGGAGCTACGGGGATATGAGGAGTTCCGACGCGCGTTTCGTAGGTCTTTGTCAAGGGAAAGGTGTGTAGCTGTGTCTCAAGGATCTCGTTTAAATAGCCTCCAAGTGGAAATACGCCAATCAGATAGACGGAACACACCTGTTGCATAATTAAGAAGGACAGTAGTAAGAAATATATACGAAATACAAATAGTCTGAGTTAGTTCACTTCAAAAGTTATATACCCATACAAATCCAATACAATGCATTTGATGACAGATTAAATAGACAAACTAATGAATAGAAAAACAAATTATGCAGCCTCATATCACGATGATAGCAATATCAGACCGCTATACCCGATACTGACTACTCCATTTAAATAATGATAAAACACCCGAGTACAAAGATGCAACAATCATCTAATAGTAACGGATGTTTAATGCAATACAGAGGCAAAATTTAATAATATGGGGTAGATCCAGAACTCTGCTTGCAATACGTTTCCTCGCGTAACGTATTTACGCGTGCGTACCTACTATACACCCCCCTAGGCACACCCCTTGAATGTACGTATTTTGTCTGAGATCCGCTTTCCAAACCCTACCTTTAACTTTTGCCCACGTAACCGATGTCATCCGCTCATGTACATGTGTGCAACACGTATTTACGCAGCTAAGCACGCCCATACTGTACACTTTGAATACAAACCCCGTCTACATAGCGTATTTCAGACGTATTTTAGACTCACGTAAAATTTACGTGACACATACGTGAATGGCCCATACGTTCACATTTACGCTACGTTACGGAGCGTATTTTCTATGGTGCGCATGCGCAGTATTTACTAAAACGTGATTTTACATCTCCTCCACGCGTAAATTCGCTCACAAGCGTTGTTCTGGATCTGGCCCTATGATGGTAAATAATAAACAACGAGGCCATATTTTATTCATGTCATGCAGCTCAGACGCAGGATTAAGCCTCATAAAGAGACAATAACATACAAAAATAAAATGATCAAAATAACTCTGCCAACATGAATTCTCTAAGCTAGCAGGCTATTGAGGAATTTTAGTCTGGATCCCCCTTTATTTTTACCCTCTATTAGGATAAATAAAGGCTTAGCTTTCCTCTAGGGCGCCGTTCAGTCTAGATAGATTTTTAAAGCCCCAACCAAGTTGAGGGTATGAAATATTGCTTCCCAATCGTTCTTTGGGTTGGCACACAGCGAAGGCAACACTATTTCTTAGTTAACATGGAACGATGAAACAACGTTAGGAAGGAAGCTAGAAGTAGTCCTTAAGACAACTTTGTTAGGAAAATGAAAGGTGGCATAGACCACAGGGCCTGAAGTTCCGAGACTCGCCTTGCTGACGTGATTGCCACTAAGAAGCTAACTTTCCATAAAAAGAATTTCACTTGCACTTCTTCTAGCGGCTCAAATGGTGGTTCCGTAAGAACTTCTAATACCATATTTAGATCCCACGGTGCTATAGGAGATCTATAGCTAGGATTTAACTTGTTGGCAGCCTGAATTAATCTAATGATGTGTTTGTCCTTTTGCAAGGTCTGTATCAAACATAGCCGAAAGGGCTGATACTTGCTTTTAGCCAATTTTTTATCTAGACCCTCCTGCAAGAATTGATGAAGTTGAATGTTTTCTTGCATTCAAAAGGGTCTGAATCACTTTGTACAAAAATCCTTTGCGTTTTAATGACCACTCCTCAGCAACCAAGCCATCAGCTTCAGAGAGCCTGGGTTTGGATGAGCAACACTTCCCTGGGTCAACATATCCACTTGTACTGGCAACGTCCAGGGATGATCTACCGCTAATTGCATCAGTTTGTGAAACCATGGCCTCCTGCGCCAGTAAGGCAGAATAGCTATTAACATTGCTGGTTCCCTCTCCAGTTTCCTCAGAATATTGGGAATCATTGGTATCGGGGGAAAGACGTATGCCAGGTGAAAGTTCCAGGGGATTGATAGCGCATCTGTTGCCCAAGCCTGAGTGTCTCTGTATCTTAAAGCGTACTTACTTACTTTTTTGTTGTTTTGGGATGCCATCAGGTCTATTTGTGGCTTTCCCCATTTGCGCACAATTTGCCCGAAGATTTTGTCACTTAGCTGCCACTCTACTTGATCTATACTGTGTCTGCTTAGAAAGTCTGCTTGCACATTCATTTTTCCTTTGATGTAAATGGCTGTAAGACCTAATAGGTTTTTTTCTGTCCATTCCATCACTGGCTGTAGCACTGCCATCAAGGACCTGCTCTTGGTGCCCCCTGCTTGTTGATATATGCTACTATGAGCATGTTGTCCAACTGGATCTTTACGTCTTTGCCTACTATTGTGGTTTTGAAATGTTGGAGAGCGTGGAAAACCGCAGTCATCTCTTTCACACTGGAATGAACCTGGGAATACCTTTGTGACTACTGACCTTGGGCCACCTGACCATTGCTGACTGCTCCCCATTCTGTGCTGCTTGCATCGATAGTTATAATTACGGCGTTTTAGGTGATAAAAGACTTCCCTTTGTTATTTTGCCTCCTCGGACAGAAAAATAACCAGGTGCATGTTGTATGGATTTCTGTCCCATTGTTGAAGGAGGCATAGGTCTCATGTGGAATCTTTCCCACGCTCTTGTTTCCAGGGCTGCAGACATAAGCTCTAAAATCTTCATAAAGCCCTCTACAGACATCCAGCATTTCTGCAAGGCCTGAAGAAGTTCTTGTCTCAAGTTCTGATGTCTTACTGAATCTGAATTGTCCTCACCGAATCCATTTTGAATGTAGAGATCTTGATGACTCTGTTCAGTTCCCTTAAGTCCAGTATTGTTCTGTAGCCGCCAATGGCTTTCTTTACCACAAAAAATCAAGACTAAAAGCCTTGGTATTTCTCCTTTGATGGCACTTGCACACTACTTGCTGTTATATCATTTTGTGTAGACTTGATCTCAAGGCTTCCTTACCTAGCTCCTCTGCTGGAACTGGAGACATACAAAAGAGATTATTCGGTTTCTTTATAAACTCTATTTTGTAGCCATCCGCTTCTATCTCTAACACCCACTTGTCTGTTGTGGACTCTGTCCATTGTCCGTAAAATTTCGCTATTCTTCCAACTACTGCACACCCCTGACTGGTGAAGTCATTGGGCCATGCTTCTGAGGGTCGATCTAACATCCTTACCCCTTTGGCCACAAAACCCATATTGCAAGGTCACTGATTGTACTCTTCTATAGGCCCTACCGGCCTGTATGTCCTTGCCTCCTTAAACTCCATAGCTCTCCCCCTATAGGACCACCCCATAGCGCACGTTTATTTGGACAACTCTTTGCGAATTCACCTCCTCATCAAACAGTATGAGCATCGTATACTCCAGATGTTATGGTGACACTGACTCCGGCTTGGACTTCTCTGCATCGTATAACTCTGTAATGAACTACACCCCTAATGGTACGTTAACATTACATGAGTTATAAGGGGTGTGGGTTCCCGTAGTGAACGGCCCTGTTTCGAAATATGTTTCCATATTCCTAGATGTTCATATTATTGTAAACTTCCGGATAACACCTCAGGATTAACCTGCGAAGAATGCACAAATAAAGAACAAAGGCAACCGTCATGTCAAATGGCAGAGTTCGTTCAATTGATGAAATCTGCATTAGCAGAAACAAGACATTATACCTGATAATGTAGTTTTCCCCGACTCCTCCATGGCAGCACTAACGATGGGTAAATCCCATTTGCTGTGTAGTGCCAGGACAGGAAATAATAAGACCCCGGGATGGTACATAAGGACTGCCACTTCCTCCTTTCTGGTGTCTTCCCAATGCTCCAAGCTGAAATACATAGTTTGGAAAATATTAAAATGCCGGGATGGGCAAGTTAGTGCTGCCATGGAGGAGTCGGGGAAACTACATTATCAGGTATAATGTCTTGTTTCCTCCTCCTCCTCCTCCTCCCTGGCAGCACTAACAATGGGTTATACCTAAGCAATTTCATATATTAGTGTAATCAGTGGGAGGGATACATATACCTTTATAATACCGCTGAAAGCACCTTCCTGCCGAATGAGGCATCGGCAGCAGCGTGCAGATTCAGTCTGTAGTGTTTAGTGAAGGTAGGCGATGATGACCAGCCGGCAGCTCTACATAGTTCTTCTAAGGAGGCCGATTGCCTTTCCGCCCAAGAAGCCGCTGTGGCCCTAGTGGAATGGGCTTTGATACCTAAAGGGACTTCCTGACCCCTGATCTTATAAGACTCTGTAATGCAGCACCTGATCCACCTAGCTATTGAACTTTTTGCTGCTGCTTGCCCTTTCTTATTACCTTCCGACAGAACGAATAATTGTTTAGACTGTCTTATTTTGCGGTCCTATTAATATATATCTTTACTGCCCTGACTAGATCCAACGCATGTAGGCGGTGTTCCGCTGAATTGCTGGAGTTTGGATAAAGAGCAGGCAGAGTAATTTCCTGGTTAATGTGGAAACTGGAAATACCTTTGGGCAAGAAGTTCGGATTAGTCCTCAATACCACCTTGTCTTCATAAAATGTGGTGTATGGTTGCTCACACCAAAGGGACTGTATTTCTGATACTCTTCTAGCTGATGTCACCGCTACTAGGAATGCTACCTTCCATGTAAGCAATTTCAAAGATATTTCTTGAATGGGTTCAAAGGGCTTTTCTGTTAAGATGTTTAGAACTAGGTTCAAGTCCCATTGGGGGATGAGCCTTCTAAAGGCTGGCCTAATTCTTATTGCCGCCTGAATAAACCGTCTAACGTATCTATCAGTAGCAAAGTCCTTATCAAGTACAGCACTTAAGGCAGATATCTGAACTTTTAGGGAACTCACTGCCAAACCTTTATCTAAACCTGCTTTAAAAAAATCTAACACGTGGCCTATAGAAGGATCTGTACCGTTAACCTTATTTACGTCACACCATGAAACAAAAATGGCCCAGATTCTATGGTAAGCTTTTACTGTAGACAATCTATGACATCTTAGCAAGGTTGTAATTACCTTTTGGGAGAACCCTTGGGTTGTTAGTCCTGCGGTTTCAACAGCCATGCTGTCAACTTTAGTCCTTGTGGACACGGATGGTATATCTGTCCCTGTTTGAGGATTGCTGGATATACCGGCAACTGCCACGGACGATCTATCGCCAGTTGCAGTGCTAGGGAGAACCAAGGTCTCCTTGGCCAGTATGGGAGAATGGCTATGACCATTGTTTGTTCTGCCGCTATCCTTCTTAGAAGTCTGGGAATCAGAGGAATAGGTGGGAAAGCATAGGCCAGTTTAAATGTCCATGTGGCTGTTAGAGCATCCACTCCTAGGGCTTGATGGTCCCTGTACCTGGAAATGAACAGTCTTGTTTTTGCATTCTTTCGACTGGCCATAAGGTCGACTTGTGGTTGCCCCCATTTTTGTACCAGACGATGAAACATGGTATTGTCTAATTCCCATTCTCCTGGGTCGATCCTTGTCCTGCTCAGGAAATCGGCTTCTACATTTTGTCAACCTGCCACGTATGTTGCTGTGACTGAGAGCACATTCTGTTCTGCCCAGGACAGCAGCTGGCTTGTTGTTTCCATGAGTCTTATACTCCTGGTGTCTCCTTGGTGATTGCTATAGGAGACTACGGCCTTGTTGTCCGAGTGTACCACAAGGTATTTTCCTACAAGCATGTCTTGAAAGGTTTGACAAGCCAGCAGTACTGCTCTCATTTCTAGAATGTTCGAATGAACCTGGTGTCATTGCTGAAGCCACGTCCCTTAAGCCCAATGACCCTCGCATGTGGCTCCCCAGCCTGTGATGCTGGCATCTGTAGTGAGTATTAGAGGGTGCCTCAGTCTTAATGGTTTTCCTAGAGTTAAGTTGTTTATAGCGGACCACCAGTACAGATCCCTTCTGGCTTCTGAATCGAGGAGAATTAACTGTTGTTGATGGAAAGGGTTTTTGTCCCACTGGTTCAAGAAACATCGTTGGAAGCTTCTTGCATGGAACCTGGCCCAGACTAGAGTGTCTAGTGCGACTGCCATAAGACCTAACACCTTCATACACATTCCCGCTGTTGTCCATGGCTTGCATCGTAGACTGAGAACTTCCTGTTGAATCTTCTCTGCACTTAAAGGAGGAAGAAACACCTTGTCTAGACGGGAATCTATAGTCACCCCTAAATAGGTGATAGACTGTTCTGGGTAAAAGTGACTTTTCCCATAATTGATTAGCCACCCGTGGAGTTCTAAAAAAGCTATCACCCTTAAAGTGTGAAAGTGGCATAAATCTCGTGAGGGTACAGCTATAAGGAGGTCGTCTAAATACTGCCAAAAAAATATACCTTGTTGCCTGAGAACTGCTATAAGTGGAGCTAGTACCTTCGTAAATGTGCAAGGTGAAGTGGACAGAACGAAAGGCAAAGCCCTGTACTGGTAGTGCACCCCAAAAACTAAGAAACTTCTGATGCCTTGGAAAGATAGGGATATGCAAATTAGCATCCCTCGACAGAAGTCATAAAAACTCCTGGGGGCAAAGACGCTAGGATGGATCTTAAGGATTCCATCTTAAATTTCTGGACCTTTATGTGCTGATTTAGGGGCCTCAAATCCAGAATGGTGCGAAAACCCCCAGATGATTTCTGAACTACAAAAATCCTTGAGTAGCACCCAATAAACTTCTGATTGACAGGGACTCTCCTGATAACCTTTTGTTCCAATAATTCTGTTAAGCTGCTTCTAAGCGCTAGCCTTTCCTGCCTGCTCCTTGGGGCTGGGGATTGGAGAAACCATTGTATGTAGTGTGAATGTAAAAATTCTAACTTGTACCTTGTATAATAGAGAGTACCCACCTGTCTGATATCGATGTGGTCCATAGTTGGTGTAAAAATTCTAACGTGTACCCTTCTTAAATAATAGAGAGTACCCACCTGTCTGATATTGATGTGGTCCATAGTTGGCCGAATTGTAAAAGCCGTCCTCCCACTGCGGCCTCCGTGGGAGCGCTGGAGCTGTTGCCGTCATTGTGAGAAGGGCCGAAAAAAAATTGCCCTTCTCTCCCCCTTTGAGCGTGAAAACTAGATCTAGATGGTCCTGGCTGGAATCTTCTAAGAAAAGATCTGCCTGGTTTGTATGACCTAGCCTCCTTATACTCAGCTTGTGATGGTCTGATAGGCCTGTTGAAGAAAGGTCTTTTGGGTCTGTCCTGGGGTAGCCAAGTGGACATACCCCCTGAGGTTTTCTGGATGATATCATCCAATTTGGGGCCAAAAAGGTATTCCCCCATAAAGGGAAGAGAGATAAGACGTTGCTTAGATTGACTGTCTGCTGCCCAGGGTTTTAACCAAAGGGCACGTCTTGCGACCGAGGTTGAGGCAATAGATCTGGCTGAAAGCTTAACAATGTCCAAAGAAGCCTCGCACAAAAATTCTGTAGCTAATTGTATGTTTTGTATAGTCTTGACTAAGTCTGATCTTTTCACTCCGTCAGCCATATCCTGTTCTAATGAATGGCACCATGATCTAAGAACTCTAGATGTGACTGCAGAAGTTACTGCTGGCCTAAGTGATGCTCCCACTAAACAGTGAGATTTTTTCAAACTGACCTCAACCTTACGCTCCATATCATCTTTGAAAGTGTTTGCATCTTCGAGTGGGAGCGTCATTTTCTTTGAGATGCGGGAAATAGCCGCATCCACTTTTGGTGGGTTATCCCATTTTTGAGCACCCTCAAAGGAAAATGGATAGGTTCTAGAGATTTTAGCGGCTGCAGAAAATTTTTGTCTGGTGTTTTCCATTCCTCCAGAATTACATTTTTTATTACTGGTGATACTGGAAAAACTCTGCTTTTCTTTTTGGTTTCCTGAAATATTAGATCCTGTAAGAAGGAATCTTCTTGGGTATCCTGAACATTTAAAGCTTTATAAATTAATTTAAGTAAGCTCTCTACCAAATCTGGGTTAAGAGAGCATTCCTCCTGGTGAACTCCTCATCCGACGGTAAGGATTCACCCGAGAAAACCATCCCCTCCTCCACTGACCCCTCTGGCTGTTCTGATGTAACGGATCTAGGCCATTTGTGCGACATCTTTAGAAGATCATCCTTCGTGATGAAAGTGTCTGAGAGTGTGGTACGCAGCATCTTTAAAAATTCAGCTATTTGCAGGGATGGTTGTTGCTGCTGCACAGACAAGCACTGAGTGCAGGCTTTTGCAGCATAGTTTTCAGGCAAATATATGTCACAAGATACACACTTTGTGGCAGAGGTCTTAGATTTAGCTTTAGCTTTTTTGGATGAATCAGCGTCTCTCTTCCCTTTGCTGGCCTCAGACCTACAATAAATAGAGTATTAGGGCTATAACTAAATAATCAGGGAAAGATATGCATATATGTATCTATACAGTATTAATAATATAAATAAATAAAAATATCCATAAACCTAACTACCTAGCTGCACTAACGCTCTAACTACCTCCAACCAATAATAACTACTTAATAATAAAATATATATACTACACTTACCCTGACCTCCTGGTCGGTTGCCGTTTGTCTTCAGATATGGTTGTCCCTTTCTGGAGACTCTCACCGACCATGTGAGGGAGAAAATGCTTGCCTCAAGTAGGCAGAGGCTGTTTCCTGGCGTCCAGCACGCCGCAAGCGTCGGGCTCCGGTAAGATGGCGGCGCCCTTGGACTTCCTGTCTCCACCATCTTCTTGACGCTAGTCACTTCCGGCTGAAGTGATGTAAGTTTCACTGCCGCGCGGGCCCAGAGGTGCACGGCAGAGGCTCCGGTCACGCACTGCAGGCAGCTGCGGTAAGTGGAACCTGCTAGATATACATGTGGGGCCGGCAGGCACCCCCTGCTCCTGCTCCTGCTCCTGCCATCCCCGTAAGGACGGACCAGAGCCCTGATCTAAGGTAAGACCTATAACTGTTACTCCTACCTGGCACCTAACAATAACAGGAAATAAAAAGACACCGGAAGGAGGAAGGGGCATTCCTTATGTACCATCCCGGGGTCTTCTTATTTCCTGTCCTGGCTCTACACAGCAAATGGGATTTACCCATTGTTAGTGCTGCCAGGGAGGAGGAGGAGGAAACATTTGTTACAAAGGATTTCTAAGCATTGGTTTTCAAAGCATATTGGAGTTGTAACTGGAGTTCATCACAATATCATCACTATTTGCTTTTTTTTCCACAGGTATCCTCAACTGAGTGGGCCTAGTTTAACAAAGCCTCTGTGCAATTGTAAAGTATTGTCTTTCTTTTGTATTTATATTTTAATACTTTAGTGTTTTTGGTTTCTGTGCATTAGGTGAAGCTTGTTGCATATTATATTTATTATCCAGTAGGCCTCCCTCTTGCACAGTTTAGAAAACCTGTCACCCTCTCTTTGACTAGGAGGGATCCATTCTATACCCTTAATTTTCAATACTCCCACTTCTCCCTTATGATGTTGGTTGACATGCTTTGAAAGAGAATGTAAATGATTATTTTTTGTAATGTTTCTTTTATGTTCATAGAACCTCGTGCATAGAGTTCTAGTGGTGCGTCCCACGTACTGGGCACCGCATTTACATGTAATTTGATAAATCACATAAGATGTTTTACAATTAATAAAATTCTTAATTGGAAAATTCTCAGTGCCCTCTATCGACATAAAATTCTTACTTCTGTTATCACAAAAATTGCACATTGAACATCTGTTTTGACCACAACAGAAAAAACCATTAGGTTTAGATGGAAGCCAGGATAAATTTTCCTCTTTTTTCTCTTTTTTATTGCTGCCATTATTAAAATGGCTATGAACCAGAAAGTCCTTAATATTTTTTGCTTTTTTAAAAACAATTGTTGATGTATCTCCTATAAGAGATACATATGTCTCCAGTCCTCCAGTATTCTTAACATGTCTCTCCAGCCACCACAGTATTCCCCATTATGTGTCTCCAGCCCCCACAGTATTCCCCATCATGTGTCTCAAGCCTCCATGATATTCCCCATCATGTGTCTCCGGTCCCCACAGTATTCTTATCATGTTTTCCAGCCCACACAGTATTCCCCATCATGTGTCTCCTACCCCCCCCCAGTATTCCTATCATGTGTCTTCAGCCCTCCAGTATTCTTATCATGTCTCTCCAGTCCCCACAGTATCCCTTATCATATGTCTCCAGCATTCCAATATTCTTATTATGTCTCTCCAGCCCTCATAGTATTCCCCATCATGTGTCTTCAGCCCCTCAGTATTCTTATCATGTACCATCAGCCCCCAAGTAATCCCATCATGTGTCATCAGCCCCCAAGCATTCCCATCATGTGTCATCAGCCCCATAGTAATCCTATCATGTCTCCAGCTCCCCAGTATTCCCACTCTACAGACTCTCTCCCTCTATGGCAGTTTGTCTCCCCTCTGCCTGACTCGCCCCTCTGCCTGTCTCTCTCCTTTGCCTGTCTCTCCCCTCTGCCTGTCTCT
>WWET01001735.1:8763-25331 GCA_011038615.1 Limnodynastes dumerilii | reverse complement strand
AAGAGGCACCACTGGTTCAAGGTGGCGACGGTAGCAGCGCGGTCGTCGGAGAAGCGGCACCAGCAGAGGTAAGCTCCGGTCTGCCTGCCAGGGTGCCTACTACTGTGGGGGAGGATTTGGTGCAGCCCACCCCCGCTTCTAGTCAGCTGCAGTTAGGAGTAAGTGAAGGGGCTGGTATTGTGTCACAGGGGTCTACTCTTGTTGGCCCTTCTCTGCCTCCCTTCCTGTCACCCTCTGTCCCTTACCAGGTGGGTCCGGGTGCTACCTCCAGCTCTGGGGGGAGTTTTGGTGGGGCTCCACAACCCCCGGCAGTATCAGGTGCGGGTCAGTCGGGGCACCAATTTGTGGGGTTTCCCAGCGGTCCTGCTCCTCCTGTTTGGCCCACCCCTCCAGGTTTTCATAACTCTTTCTTGCCTCCACAGTGGCCCTATTGGCCCACCCCCGTACACACTCCCCCTCCAGTTTATTCATGGCCTGGGTTCCCTTATGGGGGGGTCGGGACCGAGGTGACATGTTTGCTGACATGTTTGCCAGCCAGAGATAGGTCTAGGTCTCCTTTTACCCAGGATAGTGCATCTGGGGGCTGTTAGCAGTTCGGTGTCCACGCCCGTCTCTAACTTACCTCCAGTTTCAGGCTTTCGCTCATCTAGGAGAGAGCGTCGCTCCAGAAGGCGTCAGTCCACGGAGACCACTCAGCCTGCGTCAATCGGTTAGGCTGCGCAAGTATCGGCTGATCCAGCGCCTTCTACAAGTTCGTCTGGGGTGTCAGTGCCTTCTACGAGTTCGGCTGTGGTTGTTGATCAGGTGACCGTCAGTAATGGTGAGTCCGCACCTGAGGTGCTCACTGACACTGTTGATAACTTGTCTGACTCGTCGTACACTTCCTTGTCCACTTTATCATCTGAGGGGTCCTTACATACACCACGTAGGCTTCGCAGGGCCATCGACCGGCATTTGCGCAGGAGGTCCAATCGGCGTGCGGTGGCGGCCGGGGCTGCGCCAGTAGAACCAACGGTGGGGATGGTCCACTGCGAGAACACTGCGTTGGCAAGGGGGGTTCGCCCACTGGTTCGGGAAAAAATATAAAAAAGGGCGGTATGTAGACATATTCGCCGTGACAGCAGAGGGTAGGAAGCCCTTGCACGACGCCTGTAAGAAGGGAGCGGCGGTGGAGGAATCATATAGGTCTTATGAGAAGTGGTTTTATGCTTGGTGCACGTTTGCGGATTGCTACTACGTCCGTCGGAATTTCGGAATCCTCTTACGGCATCAGTATTTAGTCCATGATTTGTCCGTGCGAACTCGGGGAGCGACTTGGAGATGCTATGACAAGCAATTTAGGCACAAGCGTGATGGCCAAGTTAGTATACCCTTCGGGGTTAAGGATGTAGAACTCTGGCTAGAGGTGACTCAACACGTGCTTAACCCTGGGGCCATACAACCTTCCAATTTGCGCTTTCCCAACAGGGGGCGCGGGTGCATCCCCTCGCCAGCCAGGGCCCAGTGCTATGGTTACAAGGGGGCGCCGTTGCCCCTTTACCCATGCATGCTTGCGCTGTAATGGCCGGCACGCAGCCAAGGATTGCTCCAGAAATGCTTCCGGAGCTGTTGCCATGCGACCCAACAATTCTACCACCACTAGGCAGAGCACCGTCCCCAATTAATTTGTCCAATTTAGCTGATTCCCTCAGTTCTTACCCTCACAGAGACATGGCGGATTTCCTTTTTTTCGGTTTCCGGGAGGGCTTTCGCCTGCCGATAGTGGGGGCGGTGTCTTCTAGGTGCCCGCGCAATTTGAAATCCGCAAGGGAATTTCCACTCATTGTTAAACAAAAAATTATGAAGGAAGTTCGATTAGGCAGAATGGTAGGCCCATTTGTAACATCTCCCATCCCTGGCTTGATTTTGTCACCGGTGGGGGTTGTCCCGAAGAAGGTCCCAGGGACGTACAGGCTGATACAGCATATGTCTTTCCCGAGAGGGGAGTCGGTAAACGATGCCATACCCGTCCTGTCAGCTCGCGTAGTGTACCAATCTTTCGAATCGGCCCTGGACATGGTGCGCAGCTTTGGCCATGGGGCTCTCATGGGCAAGGTTGACATAGAGTCCGCGTTTCAGTTAATGCCGCTTCACCCTTCAGCATTTAAATACATGGGGTTTAAGTTTCAGGGGCATTTCTACATAGATTGCTGCCTCCCCATGGGCTGTTCGGTGTCGTGCGCATACTTTGAATCGTTTAGTTGTTTCCTACATTGGTAAATCGTTGTGGTTACGGGCCATGCGGGCGTTGCCCACTATTTGGACGATTTCCTGGTGATGGGCGCGGCTTACTCTCCTCTTTGCAGAGACATGTTGACTGCAGTGACGTCCCTGTTCGCTTCCTTGGGGGTTCCCGTTGCCTCAGAAAAAACAGAAGGCCCCTCTTCCAAATTGACTTATTTAGGAATTGAGGTAGACACTGTAGCGGGGGTCTGTAGACTTCCCTTGGGTAAAGTCAGCCAATTGCATTTGCGCATCCTTAAAGCTAGTCATTCCATCTGGATCTCCCTGCGTCAATTACAATCACTAACTGGATCATTGCGGTTCGCGTGTAGAGTTATTCCCATAGGCAAAGTTTTTTGCCGGCGGCTTGAGCGCGCATCAGCAGGTATGCGCAACATTAAGTAAGGGATCCGACTCAGCAATGATCTTAAGGCAGATCTTGCGGTGTGGTATTCCTTCCTTGAGTCATTTAATGGATCCATTTGAAGTTGTTCTCTTTAGTACTGCATTCGTTTTTGCCTTCGCGGGTGCGTTTAGGGTCAGCAAGTTAGTAGCTGCTTCCCGTTTTTCCAGGAATTCTGGCTTGTTGCCCTCTAATGTTTTATTGTTTCCTGATTCCGTGCATTGCAATATTTACAGGGGGAAAACAGACCAGGCAGCAAAGGGGAGTTGGATAGTTTTAGAACGCAATGTTTGCGAAGCTATTTGCCCGGTTAGATGGTGTGGGAAGTTTAAGGAGTTGCGTCCCCTTGGAGCCTGTGCCTGGTTTACCCATGTGAATGGTATTCCGCTGACTGTATTTCAATTTAATCCTGTTTTTAAAAAATGTTTCCAGGAGTTGGGATTGCCACTGATGTACTATTGGACGCATTCTTTCAGAATTGGCGCGGCGTCTACTGCGGTGGCGGCGGGCGCCGCTGCTGAACACATTAAACAGCTGGGGAGATGGAGGTCGAGTGCGTTTCGGAAGTACATTCGTCCAATTTCAACATAACTAGTTATTTTACCATGTTCCTCGCAAAACCAACTCCTCCCTCACCCCCCTTCCTGCCATGTATTGGGATAGGTTCTTGGACTAGCCAGGAACTGCTCGTCGCACTTGGGTGCGGGGGCGTGAAGGGATTTTTCTCCATCCCGGGGGCATTAAGTAGTTCCCCTTCTTAGAAAAGATCCCTGTCGGAGGATTGCGAGTTTTTTCACCTTCACCCTAATACGTGGTAACCTTGGGTTTGTCTTTACGGGGTGTAGTTAATGCCATTGCTTTGTCAAACATGGTCGGGGATTTATTAATCGAAAGGTTCTAACGCTTTGTCACATTTCTTCCACAGCTGGTCCCTGCGTGGCCTGGATATTGGTCCATTCTTTTGTCTTTTGGGCCAGTTTACATCCACTGGCAAAGTCGGTTGGTCTTGCGGATGGTTTTCGTATTAGGTGGATTGGGTGCAGGGGTATGCTGTGGGAGTCATTCTTAGACACAGTGGCACGTAACGTCGCTTTGTATGGTGAACCGGACATTGTTGTACTGCATTTAGGTGGCAATGATATCGGTAGGCGGTCGGGGCTGGACTTATTATCAGCTATTAAAAATGATTTTTTACAGGCTTTTGATTGGTGGCCCCGGATTCGTTGGGTGTGGTCGAATGTTCTGCCGCGAAGAGTCTGGAGACATTCGGGAAATGGGTTGGCCATGGATGGGGCTCGTCGTAAACGAAATAGGGCAGTAAAAGTGTTTTTTAGCGGCGAGGTGGTTTGGTTGTGACACACCCGGATGTGAGGTATGAGAAAGAGGAGTTGTATAGAAGTGACGGCGTGCACCTGTCGTTGGAAGGACAAGCGATGTTTTTGTTGAGGATTTTTGAAGTTTTGAAAGGTTTGAGGTTTGATGGTGGCAGAACCGCTCAGTAGGTGACCGGTTTGTGGCGGTAAAAGCAGTTGTTTGATGATATGTTTGAATGGTATTATTATTGCTGTTGTTCTTTACATTTTCCTCTCTCTTTCATTGGCGCAGGTGGTGGATGAGCCGGGACGGCTCAACGAGTTATAAGGTTCTCAGCCGTATATATTTTTAAGGAGCGGTCTGAGGGAGATTCGTTCGGCGTGGACGATCTCACATTTCACATGTGTTATGCGGAGGTGGAGGAGTGAGCGCCTGCGGTCATGTGGTGGAGGAGATTTTTTGGTGAGGTGGTTATGATTTACGGTTTTGCATGATTTTACTTTTGCTTATAATCTGCTTTATTTCGCCCCCATCAATTGGTTAGGATAGTTAAAGTTAGTTAATAAAGAAATATTTAATAAATTATTTTATTTAGGTCCCAAATCTAGTGTCGTGTCTTTATTTAGTTGGGGTTATGTTGGTGGTGGTCATGGTTTGTGTCACACTCTGACATGGGTTCAAACATGTGGAGTTTATGAACATGACAATGGACATTTCAAAGACAGGCCAACTGAGCAAAATATTTCAAAATGTCACAATTAAAAAGAATGATGTATGTCACTCGCAGTGTAATACAGTGAAGTAAAAAGTAAAAAAGTAGATGATCTTCAGCAGACATGATGGCAGAAACTGAAAACATCACAGAACTTGGGAATATAAGAAGGCAAGGTATGTGGGCAACCAATATGAGCAGGGCATATAGTGGAGTTCAGACTCTGATGAAACAGAAGGCACCAAATGTTCAGTGCATTCAGCACAATCTCTTTGCAATATTATCAATGGAGAACATTTAACAGTGTGGACACAGAAATTAACTGATATTTTTGTGGACTTAAATCTGTGAAAGACCTTTCTGAGCAATTCTACACTGCTGGTTTATTTATGTTTTGTTGGTGCTGAAAGGATGTTAAACTGACTCCCTTTGTCTGTAAAAAAAGTGATTATATTGGACCTGATTCACACTTACCTAAATGAGTGTGGGTCCCTGTTGCAAACATCCCTATTTCAATCACATCTGCACCATCTAGTGGGGTATTATGTATGTCAGGTCTTGCAGTAAAGGTTTGATTTAGGTAGTACACACAGTCATGAGTGTCTGTTTGTCCACTAAATTCAGTCATTCCCAAAGCCTCGTCCACCCTTTGTTTATCATGAGGCCCATATGGTAAATATGTAGCTGAATTTTTAGCGTGTTACACCACTTAATTGTGATGCTACCACGTCAGGAGCAATTTAGCTACAGTGTCCAATTGGGTACTATAGTAAGCCACCGGTCTGTTTGCATCTCCACACAACCAACAGCTTTGGTGCAATATAGATCAAATGGTTTAGCATAATCTGGGATTCCAAGGGCTGGGGCTGACATTAAACTTTTCTTTAAATTTGTGAAGGCTTGCTCTGACTCTTTTGTGTGTATTACATGGTCAGGCTTAAAAGCTGAAATCAGCTCCTGCAATGATAGTGCTAAGATGGAAAACCGAGGGATCCAGTTTCTACAATATCCACATGCATCTATAAATGAACGGACTTGCTGTTGGTTCTGCGGTAGTGTAATTTCCTGTATTGCTTTAATTCTGTCCTCGGTCAGATGTCGTAGCCCCTTGGCAAGTCAGTGCCCTAAGTACTTGACTTTTTCTTGACATGGCTGCAACTTTTTTTTAGATACCTTGTGTCCTATTTGTGCGAGATGAAACAACAATTCTTTAGTATCAGACAGTGATGCTTCAAACAAGTCAGAGCATAACAACAAATCATTAACATATTGTATCAGGACCGACCCATTACTAGGTTTAAAAAATTGCAAGCAATCATGTAAAACCTGTGAGAAGATGCTAGGGCTGTCCATGAATCCTTGGGGCAATCGAGTCCATGTATATTGTACCCCTTTAAATGTGAATGCAAAATGGTACTGACAATCAGGGTGTAGGGGAATAAAAAGTAAGCAGAACACAGATCGATAACAGTGAAATTGGTATAGGTTGCGAGAATTGGCATTAATATGACAGCTGGATTGGGCACTACAGGGAACTGACTCTCTACAACCTTACTCCCTCCCTCCACTTTTCTTAACAGAGAAAGATTGGACTATTTGCTATACTAGAGGTGCGAGTTAAAATCCCCTGCTGCAATAACTGTTCCATGACAGGAAGTACACCTAATTCTTAATTTTAAAGGATACTGGGGTCTTTTTGGCGCTTGCCTACCACTTTTTAGAGTTACCATGACAGGGGCTACATTTGTCATTAATCCAGTGTCTTGTCCATTCTTAGTCCACAGGGAACCTGGTAACTACGACAACATTTCCTCTACCAGTGCTGGAAACTGTGTTGAACCAGTGGAAAGTACCATTAACTTAGGAGGAGTCTCTAACATATCCTGCAACTTCTGAGCATGGGATCCTGGGATATCCAGGAATACACCATCAGGAGGAATGTTTAGTGTGTAAAGGACTTATGGGGGTAGTCAGAGAATACTGCTGCACCTCCCCCGAGACTTCTACTGTGCATATGGTTTTCTTGGTTATGGGTAAATTGAGAGAAAAAGTTAGTACTGATCTGGCCACCCCTGTGTCCACAAGAAAAGAATGATTAATGCCTGCAATTTACACCTCTACATTTCTTCATTAGGGCATTCATTCATTCTCTGCATTGGCTTTGGGGGCCTGTTGTTTGGCCCCTTAATGCGTATGAGACAGCATAGTTTACCCTCATGTCTCCAGAACCTTCATCTCCTTCTTATTTCCTAAATCCCTTATTGGGTTCAAAAGACCCCTGTTGCTGTCTCTGGTAGTCACTATTATTCCTATACCCTGAATGTCTTTTAAAGTCCATACAATCTGGTGATTAATGTCCCAATTTCCCCCAACGAAAACATTTAACCTGAAATTTTGATGTTTCTGTATTAAGCCTTATATTATATGACATATGTGTGTGTCTTTGAGGTTGTTGGGCTTGTATACTTAGTGTTAGAAGTTTTTCTGTTTGTTTTTCCTTTTGCTTAACTACATTTCTTTTATTGGACACTGCAATTGATCTTAACCTAACTACATCAAGGTCCTGCCACTCTGGTTCCGATATCTTGATCCTCTGTCTTACAGACTCCAGGGGATATATTTACTAAGGTCGATTTTGCTAAAATGGACCAAAGTCATGGGACTTTGCTGGCGATTATGCCATTGCCGCATTCACTAAAGGCAAAGTCCTGGGACATTAACCTTTAGCAAAATCGACAAGGCAAACATCGCTGGACAAAAATCGTTGTTGTGCCTTGTAGTAATATCAGCGTCAGCATGTGAAGGGTTATTATGATGCTGCGCTGTGCTCGCTGTAGAAAAAAAAAACACAGTCACAAATAAACACACAATATTTACAGTACAATACATTACTTAGTTAAAAAAAACATTATCACTACATTATGTATCCCCCTTAGATGTTATATATAAACAGATGGCCACTCTGTTTAATAAAAACCTATGTGTTGTGTGTTCTGTGTGTGTAAAAAGTAAAAAAAAAAGTATTGACTCACCGTTCAGCAGTCATCTATCTTGGGTTGACTTGCATGGAATGCAAATATTCCATATTTGATTGGAGCAGGGTCCAGTTGCTTGAAGAAGGCTGGATAGCTGCTTAGAGTTCTTCTGTCCGGTCTTCATTCTGTTGCCACAACGACATCCTCCTTCCAGTTCCGTGGCGCCGATGGTAATGAGCAATCGGACACTAGATTTCCCCTTTTATAGTGTTAATGACATCAGGGGGACCTCTAGCGTCTAAGTGATTCATAATCGCCAGCCAAAATTAACCTTAGTAAATAGACCCCCAGGAACCCAGGGCCAGATCCAGACCTACGGGCTTGTTATGTTTCATTGTGTAGCGTATTTACGCTAGCGTAATTACTTTGCACTCCCCTAGTCACTCCCCTCGCTTGTACGTACTTTGGCCATTTTACGCTTGCCAAACCCTACCTTAACTTTTTAAAGCGTAACTACTGTCGTACGTAAAGGCTTCACGTAGGTAAGTGCCTAAGCATGCCCATACTGTACGATTTAATAGCCTTACCCCGCCTCTGAAGCATAATTCAGGGTGTCGTATGGCTGGCACGCCCCCTTTGTTCATTGTTACGCTGTTGATACGAGGCTGGTACGTACATTCAGAGTTACGCGGCATAACGTCTGCCATGCGCATGCGCTTTACCTACAAAACAGTGTTTTTACGTCTCCGGCTAGCGTATATAAACTAGTGTACGTAGCTCAGCATCTGGCCCCCAGTCATCAGAACTGAAACTGCCAATTCCCTGTGATGTGGATTAACTTTAATGACTGCTATTCCAGTGTACTTAGCCATATTCGTTAATGTCCTTTGAACATAATCATCCACCCCCTCACTCTAATGAAGTCTGCAAGATCAGTGCTAGCAGGGAGACAAGCCCTAAGTGATACACACCAATCTTTATTAGTGGGTTTATGCACATTTCCCAAATCTCTAATATATTTTTGACACTTAGCGAAATCCTTAGTAGGATTTGGGAATTCCGCAATCATCGTACGCAATTCCGAACGTGTCCAGGGAGTATACATTATAACAGTTTGCACAGGTATAACAGAGATAATCACAGATATAATCCCATTGTTAGTTGCGCTTCCGGTAGGAACACTAATGAAACATAAACAATTCTTGTGATTAGCAATTATGGATGTTATCAATCCTCCCTGACAAACAGGATTTTTACTAGTTATAGACCTGTCGACATGAGCAGGTGAGGTATCAGTAGATTGATCCTCAGGCTACGGTTCTACGCTACTAGAAACATGTGGAGGTGGTACAAATGTTTCTAAATGGGGGAGGTATGTGTGATTTGTGCGTTAATGGAATGCGCATTAGTAGAATGCGCGTGCATATTTGTGGGAATTTCCGGCCACTATGCGGTAGAATCGGGAAGTGCATGGGTTGCATGCACAACCGGAAATGAGGCAGGCGGAGCTAATGCAACGGGCAATGTGGGTGCATGTAAAGGTGTAGATGTAAATGCGAATGTCCCCGATCCTTGCCTAATGTGATTCGCTTGTAATTGAATAATTTGAGCAAGGGCAGATATTAATGAGGGTTCATCTTCCTTATCGCTAGCATCCATATTACACTTAGCTAATTCCTCCTCTAACACTGGATATAATCTAGCTACACTGCTAACAACATTCCTAGTATACAGTTCACCATTTACAGAAGCATTAGTAAGTTCTGGACAAACAGAGTTAAAACATAAATCTTGCGTTTGTGTTGTGTGTGCAGGTTTTGCATGAACGCGCTTTGCATTCAAACTTGCAGAAAGTGTGCAGTGGGAATGCGCCCTTTGTTCCACCCTCAACTTTTTCACGCCATTCTTTAGCCTCGTTTTGCCACAATGCCAGACTCTCTATGTTTTTCCCGCTTTTTATGACATTTAATTTTAGAAATCAGGAAACTCACATCCCTAAAGATGTCTTCAACAAAACTACCGACACTTGGAAATTTCCTTTCACAGACTGGTCATTTTTGTCCATTCCTTGCAATATTTAGTTGCAACAACACCATACCTCCTATTCATAATATACATAGCCGACCCCTGCAGCATATCCGGTCCGATATGAGAGACCCCTTAATGACTACCTGTCGCGAAAGTCCACTGCCCATAGTGAAAATCACTAAACTTCTATGGAATGTTGTTCCGAATAACGTAATCAACGTTATCATAACACCACAACAAATATCTAACAACACAGTGTATGTGGCAACGAGTTTAACTCTATTTTCGCTTGTCAGTACCCACTATCAGAGCACATCTGACTAGTGTTACCTTTTATTCACTGTGCCGAACAGTATACACCTAATGTGAGACTTTACCACACACGCGACTGCTCGTCAGCTGGAGCAAAACCCTTTCACTACTCTGGTTTTAGGAGTTAATAAAACTCAAGGCGACTGCAACTTTTTCTCTACAAAAAGGAGTCCAACTTTGACTTCTCTTTCCAGAAGGATTCAAAAAAGGATTTCAGCTCAGCCCAAACACAATATATATCCCCCTAAATTTCGGAAAATTCACCAGAACCAGAAGCAATGCCCTAACACAATCACTTATGGATTGTTAAAAATATGGCAGTTTTACAGTCTCCATAACATAAGCTACTACACAAAGGAAAATAGCGAGTCTTAGCACATATGGCAACAATAGGATAGACACACGTGTTTGGCGCTGTTAATGCGATCACAATGGGTCGGATTTAGAACTACGTCCGTCTTCCATATGCGTAGTAGCTATTGTACGTAATCTGCATATCGTTTTGATATGTAGATTGCGTATATGTGGTCTTTTAGACCGCATATACGCAATCTACGTATCAAAACGATACGCAGAGTACGTACAATAGCTACTACGCATGCGCATTAGCTACTGTTTATTGAACTACGTCCGTCTATGGAAGACGGATGTAGTTCTGGATCCGGCCCATTGTTAGTACGATTAGCACTAATGGATAAACCAGACCAGCGTGTAATTGCGATCCTATGCACTTTTGTCCCAAATTCTAAATATGTATCCCAAACGCAGTATTCCGTCAAATAGCACATTGAAAAAAAAAGAACAGCAAATAATATTTTTTATGTACCTCTTCACCCTTTGTTAGATGACCAAATCCTGGGTGCATAGGAATAAGATCTCTGCCCACAGGCCCCCAAACTGTTGAATAGTGCGCAATGCGGAAATCTGCAAGAACTTGAAATAATATCAAACCAGTCAAATATGCAGTCCAACCCACAAAAGATTTATATCAAGTGTGAAAGGGTTATCCAAAAGCATTAATCTCACCGAACAGCAGCACAGATCAGACTAGCACGAGCTTCAATACAAAAGGCCTTCAGAGCCTGGCATTGTCCTTTTAACAGGTGAGATTAAAGGAAGGTCTTCTGTCCTTTTGATAGGTGAATCCTCATGGTCATCTCAGATTCCGTGCGCATCATTGGATCCTAGTGTTTGCTTTGTCTCACGTCTGGAGATCAGTCAGCATAATTGTGCAGATGGTCCCAGCCTAACTAGCAGGGTCAAACAAACTAACTAACTCTGCACATATAATATTACATATTATCTATGCTTAAAACTTGCGAACGCTATAAGTGATCTTTCAACAAAATATAACATTGCTAATACAACATTGAAAGCTACACTACAAGTCTAAACATGACAACATCACAATATTTCCACAGTGATCGGCAGTATATAACTGATTAAATACTCCTGTGAATAAAACAAGGCTTTAATGGTTTGGAACGCATTTTATTTACTAAGTGTACATAAGTCCTATATGAAAATATATATTTTAACCTGTTTATTAATGTGTGAAATCATACAAGAGAAAAAGCCTGCGAAAGTACGCACATGCATTTGTAATTAAGTAGATCTCAGCGATGACTCGCAACATATCTAAATAAACACATGCAATGTATCTTGGTGATTTTTTGTGAATTGCGCATGAGCAATCTAGATGTTACACACGGAAACCCATTACACAAACTTCGTACCTAATGAGATCCGTAAGAAGGGGCTTGTCACTACTCTGTAAGTAGGAAGTTAAGAAAAGTGGGTGGGGGGCTGAGGCTGAATGGGCTGGGTTTGCAAACGCTGCACGTACTTTAGCAAAATCCATACAAAGATGCGCAGAGAGAGTTTAGGTAGCCTTATGAATGCGAAAGTCAGTAAAGATCCGTAAGAACGAGGGGAGTTGCTTTGCCACCTAGTAGCGTATTTTTGCGAAACATATTTCCTACTTATCTGTGAATAATTACTGGGGGTGATCCAGATTTGGAAGTAACAGCAAAAAACAGCAGTAATTCTGCTCCTTGGTAATACCATGTTGAAATGCAGGGGAGGTAAATTTAAAAAGTAAGAATGAGTTAGGAGGTTATTTTTTTGTAACTCAACTGAATTAAAATATAAAAATAAAGCTGTTAAGTATTCGTGTGCAATCATTTTTTAAATAATTTTTTGCTATTTTTTGTCGGATTTCCGTTCTCTGGATTTACTAAACAAAATAGACATTAAATTGCCAATGTTTAAATCACCTATGGCGGTTTAGAAAAGGCAGAACATACAAATCGTTGTATTTACTCTACAGCGATATGTAAAATCTCTCCAAAGTTGCCCAAAACTCAGGCAAATAAAAAGAGGTGGGTATGGGTGTCGATTTTGTTTTAAATGTCCCATGTGTGTTGTGTGCGACCAACGTAGACACCACCTACAAATTCTATAATAAAAATAAGACATGGACACCAAATTTTGGGAACTAATTAAATTTATTATCTGCTTAATTTAATTGTCTAATGCCATTGATCCTGAAGGTATCAAATATATCTTTACTAAATTGTTGGGGGCCAAAGAAATCAGGTAATTAAAGGAAAACATAGCACGTGATGAACATAAGATAAACAGTCCTTACTTATATATAAATTTCAAGAAGAAAAACAGTGTGTTAATAAAAATTTATTGATGAAAAAAAAGGAAAACAGTGTCAAATAAATAAGAGGCACCCTCTAGTAGCCTCTGGCACAACACCTCATTTAAGTGCTATGCGTTACCGCCTGCACAGATGGGTCTACCACCTCAGGCATAACCACCTTTAGTGGTCTAGTCAAAGACTTCTTTTTCACACTTCCAATTGCGCCATAAACAACAACAATGAATATAACAGAAAAAAGGGGGAATGTGGTATAATAAAAGGTGCTGTGTACAACGTCTAATACTACTGCTAAAATGTAAGTAAATAAATAAATACCAATAAAAATTAATGAGCACTATTGGGAGACAATGAAAAAGATCAAAACATATAAAGGAATCTAGGTGGATATGTCTAATGTCATAAATTAATCCCTGTTTGGTACATACAAAATGTAAAAAATAAAAAACAGTAGATAATAAAAAATGAAAAATAATGAGTCAATGAATAAAATCAATCAATCAATTAAAAAAGAAAACAAGCATATATATATATATATATCAATGAAAAAGATCAAAACATATAAAGGAATGTAGGTGGATATGTCTAATGTAATAAATTAATCCCTGTATGGTACGTACAAAATGTAAAAAATAAAAAACAGTAGACAATAAATAAAATCAATCAATCAATTAAAAAAAGGAAAAAGTATATATATATATACACGTGGAAATGGGTAAAGTTCCGTGAGTCCAATGGCAAGTTTGTGGTTAAAGTTCACAAATAAAAGTTCATAAATAAGAGTAGCCCCTTTCAATGGATATAATCCATCCCCTTGTCACTCTTTTATGTCCCGACAGGTGCCTCAAAAAGAGAGAAAATATTGGCATGTGAGCAGACAATATTTATTGAACATCAAAGTGCGAGTAAAATTGATAAAATCAAAGTAAGTGCAGAAGAAGTCCAATCAAGGTACACATACAATTAGGCAAGAACGAGACACACATAAAAAGCAGGGGAGACTGCAGGCACACTCGCCGAACTTCCCTAAGCATTTCGTACAGCTTTCCCGGGTAGCTGAGAGATGGTCACAATGGAGAGGCAAGGGGTGACAGTAGTGAAGGTCTGCAGACATGGAATACCAGCGACGCGATGCGGGTGCCTTTCTCAAGCTGAATGTGAGGCGGCATTGAAGGGGCTAACTCTTTATATGCAGTGCCCTAAGTATTTAGATAAGAATGCTTGAAGATTCCGCTATAACCTTTCCATGGGATTGCTTTTCAGATTTTTATAAGTAGTAGCATCTCCTAGCTGACGCTCTACTTCTGCTTGGTAGTCCTCTACATTCATGATCACTACCCCGCCCCCTTTATCGGCAGGCTTAATAATAATGGGCCGAATCCAGGACTACGTCCGTCTATGGAAGTTCAATGAACAATAGCTACTGTGCATGTGTAGTAGATATTGTATGTAATCTGCATATCGTTTCGATACATAGATTGCGTATATGCGGTCTAAAAGTATTGTCCTTTAAACTGTCTAGGGCCAACATTTCTTTCTTAGTAAGGTTTTGGGGCCTTCTACGGGACTTACAGTTACACATCTTTTTTAAATTTCTCATGACTAATTTTTCAAATGTTTCCACGTATGGGCCTTTCTTGTGTTTAGGAAAGAAGGTGGATTTGCATTTAAATTTCTTACTCTGGGTTGAGCTGTCCATATCTGATAGTCTAGGGGTTAAGTCCATAGCAGAGGCAGAGTCTGGGAGGGCCTCAGGGGTGGAGCTATCAAACAACTTTTTTACTCTAGTAATGATTTCCAGCTGTTTCTAGATACTCAGAGGTTTATTAGAAAGCTCTTTTTAAAAAGTTTTTTGCTCTGAATATACCCAGAAGACTCATTAGAAACAAAGGTTTCTATCGCTGTGGTGATTGTGCTATGTGTAGGAACTGCCCCAGTTTATATACAAAGAAAATGTACACTTTTGTATCCAATAGCAATGGCAAGACTTTTAAAATTAATGATTTTATCACCTGCAATTCCCACCATTGGGCCTGATCCAAACCTAGTGCTTGAACTTAGTTACTCCTGGGCTAAACCATGTTGATTTCAGGTAGAGTAAAGGTAATTGTATTAATTGCATACAGGGATATATCTTTGGATTGCTTACTACACACAGATACTGACCAGCTTTACTATCACACTGTTATTTAGACTTAGGATAGGAAACATCACCTCTCATCTCTAATACTGTTTGCAACAGATGAAATATGACTCCCCTGCAGTCAACATGGTTTAGCCCAGGAGTAACTAAGTTCATGCACTTAACTAGGTCTGGATAAGGCCCATTGTGTGTATCTTTTAGAATGTTGCTGGGGTAAACAGTATGTGGGAAGAACGTTGCGAGTCTTGAAAATCCGGTGGGGCACACACCTTCGGAATATTAGAAAGGGGGTACTCACCCGTTCAGTTTCTTCCAATTTTAAATCTGTCCACAAGTGTACCCCCACATCCATTAAGTATTGCATAGGTATCAAACTTATTAATGAGAATTAGAGGAAGAACGATATCGCCACCCATCTAGCTAAAATGGAGATGAAGTACATTTATGACCTGGATACCCTGAATCCCAATGGGCTTAATCTGGATTTTGAATTTAAATGGTTCCTATGAGACCAAGTGTGCCACCCCATACCCACAGTCATACCAGCCTGGCTACACCCAATCCTATCTGATCTTGGAAGTTAAGCAGGCTTGGGCTCGGCCAGTACTGGGATGTGAGACCCCCTGGGAATACTGAGTGCTGTGAGTTTGGGTGACTTGTCTCGGTCTAGCCCATATTGCCTCCTTAGGTATCCTGTTTCATTCTCCATTTTTTACTTATTTTTTACAGGTTTTTATCTTCAATTTTTTACAGCTATCCTCATTTCCAATTCTATATTAATAACTGCAAGCATCTGTATCTATACCAATATGTATAGGGAAATGAATAAGCGAAATATCCCTGTGTCCACCACTCCTGGTTTGAAAAATGATTCAGAGACAATAATTGAATGCAAATAGCGTTTGTAATAAGGCAAGCATAATCCCAACTTATGGGTGAGTAACTGTGGCAAAAGCAGCTTACATAACAATGCATCAATAAAAAAAATGGGTAGCTGTACATGGGTGAAGCATGATGGGTGAGACATGTACTGGTCCAGCAAGGCATGACAAAGCAATGCACTGTAGGGGAATAATGCAGTCTATATGGCAATTAGCAAAAGCAGACCAACAATAGAAGACTGCCAGATGCAGAAACAATACCTGTTCTCAACAGCCGTTTCGGTGCTAAGTATGCACCATCATCAGGGGAATCCCATCACCTCCGAGCACAGCAGGGAAAGCAATGTCAATGCCAATATGTAAATAAAATATTTCTTCCCCCCTACTAACAACTGCGGGTATCTATTTGTTTATTTATTTATACTAATGGTCCACATTGCTATTTCATTAAATCATTCCACATGTCTTCACATATATTGCAGGTTTCCATTATATGATGGTTTATTTCTGAATGGTACCACATCATTTAGTCGGTTTTGCTAAATATCTATCCAACATTGTACATCCTTTCTCAATCTAGGAAAATTCTTAGAATGATGTTCTGTTAATCATTGGCAATTTATATGTCTTCTACATTTCTCTTTTGTAACATACTGTGTTTTCTAATGCTCCAGTGTGAATTATGGGAACTTACTTTCTTGTCTGTGAATTTTATTTTGTATGGGTAGGTTCTATGACAGAGTTAATCACTATTTTTCCCATCATTTTCTTCTACTTGAGGATAACAATTTATGCATGCTGCACTTTTTGCATAAGAATTGTAGTAATATGATATGTTCCCCTGCAATCAATTTAGAAAATTCTCTTTCC
>WWET01001734.1:310019-327072 GCA_011038615.1 Limnodynastes dumerilii | reverse complement strand
TATATAATAAATATTAGAAACAACTGTTCACGCATTGTTTTGAGTCAATTTCAACTATAGCGCCTCACTTTCTTTAGGTATTGTATTTATGATTAATACAATAGAATGGACTCTCGCCAATTTAGGAATTTCCTCTTTTTCTCCCTTCAAATGCAACCCCCCATGTTGGCCACGTCCCAAATACAGTACTGGGGCGCAGCAACATACCCGTGCTCCGGGCACCATGGCAGCTGTTAATATCGTGTATGAAATATGTACCCCAAAAGCACTGTCTGTGGACCAGTACGTAATTACCCGCTATGATCCGAAAGTTCGGATCGCAATACCGAAAAATAGCACAGATGCGAAAGATCGTTTCAACTAACGAAACCGTATTTACTCAGTAGTACAGGGTAACGACAAGGCACAGATTCCAACAGCAACAATCGCAGCGCATCTGTAACACTTTACTAATTAGGTTTAATAGCTACAATGATGATAATCATTTTTGTTAATTAACACCATGGGGAAGTGAATTAAATTATATTCTTTGTATCAGTATTGGGGAGTTAACGGTAAGATTTGCAGAGAAGAAACTAATCCCACAGAAATGAAGTATTTCAGTATTTTCTTTACTGCCAAGGATTTCTTCAGCAATATATATGTACTTTTAGAAATTTCAATCAACAACCGAAATCAATACTTTTGCGAAATTACAGTAAGAGAAACATTAGCACATAAAACTTCACAGTCTGCAATAGAATATTTTCTCAATAAGTAATGTTATCAAGCTTAAAATAGATTTAACAAAATCAACACTTCATATAACATTTACTTTGTGATACTATGGCAGTTTGAAACACTGTCTCTTTTACAAAGTATAATTGCACCTTTCAATTAATGAATGATAACACAAAACTTGCACAATATTTCCCAGTAGTAATTATTCACATTAACATTATAATTGTTTCATGAGGACCAAGAAACACTCCCACCTACAATTCTAAAATAACAGTTTAAGCTATCCACTTGGAGCTTCAGCTCCTTATAACCTGAACCCTTAATTCCTCTTCTAATAATACACACTAGATTTTAAACAACTAATATATTTTAATTAGACTAATACAATATACGTATATACTCCTTCCCTAGCCATATATAACTTGTCAAATTTCCCCACCTGTACTTTATGTAAACACCTCCCACTCTTCTCCCGTACACAATACTTGGTTGCAGAGTCTATTTCTCACACCAACAGGTAATTGGAATAAAAGTTAACACTGCGGAGCAATTAGTGTATTCGTTTCCCCTCCCCTATGAATTACCTCTACCAGCACCTCACTTCCGACAGTCTCACAGTCTCATACCCATAGATGACTGTACTGTTCTGTTTCATCCAAGTCACGTTTACACTATCCTTATATCCAATTTGCTTTCTCTTCTCTCCGTAACACCAACTGATCAGAGCTCAAGCTCCCCGATCCACTGTTCACCTGTTGGCTCCAGCAATCACCATCCCATGACCCTTTCCAGCCACTGCTTCCTCCGTACTTCTCCCTCCACTCTCCGACTCCCCGACCACCTGCAGACTCCAACGATCACTCCGGCACCTCACCGTCCAGCCGCTGTTCCCTCAGACACTGGCACACTTTCCCACAGCACCGTTGTTCACTTATGCCCACTCCAGCTTCTTGCAGAAAGTAATACCTTGCGATGAAACTATACTTGTCATTTCTTCCTTGCACCTCCCCTTACTCTCAATTCACACCGCCAGAAATCTGCGATCGCCTCCTCCACTGTTCAGCCAAACTTTACTCTCCTTCTTTCTCTCAGCTGTCACCTATACACCTCTCACCAATTCCCAAGTAGTTCACCAGGCCACCTTGTTCAATTCACCATATTAGGAACCTTCTATCACTCGGTGGATTTACTAATGGGATTCTCCCATCATCCACCACCTCCGCTTGTCGCAATCACCGGCCCCCAATATTTAGGTTTTCCTCAAAAATAATCCAAGCCTTCAGGTAAGTTAAACACCCTCTCCAATCTCCATTCCCTTCACTGCATGTGTCATTTATTCCTTTCTTGTCACTAACATTACGTTAGAACTGCTCTTCAACACTATCTCTCTTACTCTACTCTCCTCAGCCTTCAATTACCTCAAACTCTCCCGCTCAACTCAATCCTCACTCACCAGCCTCGCGCTGATCCCCGAAATTTCCAGACTCCCCTCGTGCCTTCAACTGCCTCGCGTCCTCAACAGCTGTTGGTCTCTTAGCAACTAACAGCATCGTGTGACTTCTTTACCACTAGATGGCGCCCAACCAATCTACAATAGGAATCCCCATAGCAGGGTATTTCATATGCAATGATCTTGTCACTGTAGTATTTCAGGGGTAACGGCCATCGTAAATAATGGGTCAGCGCCTTCAGCATTGATGTACGTAACTTAGGACCTGATTCACATTTAAGAATCTTCTTAAAATAAGAACTTAAAGTTACTCCTGGGCTAAACCATGTTGATTGCAGGGGGAGTCATATTTCATCTGTTGCAAACAGTACTAGTGTTGAGAGGTGATGTTTCCCAGCCCAAGTCTAAATAACAGTGTAATAGTAAAGCTGATCAGCATCTGTTTTCATTAAGCAATTCAAAATTGTATTCCTGCATGCAAAGAATACAATTTACTTGACACCCCCCAAAAAAACATGGTTTTGCTCAGGAGTGACTTTAAGTTCTTATTTTAAGAAGATTCTTAAGTGTGAATCAGGTCCTTAGTCACTAAATGACTTGCGTAATCCCCTGTGGTACCTAGGTCAGGATCTGGCCCTTTGTCATTTTCTACTAATCTCCTTCTACTACTGCACCATTTCCCTCATCTACTGCATCCAAAGGCTGCTTCTCTTAGCTCAAGGTCCTGGTGTCCATCCTCCTATACAAAGAGCTTCTTTACCTTACTTACTACTCGCATATCTCCTTCACCTTTGTGAAATATCCTACCAGCTTTATTCTGGTGTTGTTTCACTAATATTACACCTTCTTATTTATCTGATGCATCTACACCTGCTTCCCTAACTCGGTGTCCTAGGGTGTGATCCATGACTGACCTATGACTGACATTCTGTGCACACCACTCACACCTCCTATGAAATAAAGATACTGAGACCTTATTTTAGTTTAAAAAGAGGGGGAACAGGTTTATTAATTGGAATTAGAATTGACTATAAAATATTGTGTATGAAAAGGTGGCAAATTAGCATGTGGGAAAGTCATCGTTCAAAACCGGTGACCACGGACTAAGGACAAATGGCCCCTGTCCTCGGCGCTAGAAAGAAAATGGCATAATACAGTTACTAACCCCTCGTCAGAGTGCACGTTGCGGGGGCAGATCAAGCACCTGCCACTGGGCTTGGCATACCTGATATACATCATGGGGCATTCCATGTCTACATCGAGCCCATTCCTATTGCTGACTCCCCCACCGCTACCACCAAACCTATGCCACGTTGAAAGGGAAAATCAAGGTTAAGTTTGAAACAATTATACGGCTACTGGAGGGAGGGAAACACTCAGGAAGAGAATGCAGAGAAAATGGCAACACAGCATAAAAAACCTCTCATTGCTCCACCCCTCCCATCCCCCAGGCTTATTCTAATTGGCTGCCCTTCACATGGCCCCAAATCAGTAGTGGTCTGACAGAGCACAGCCAGGTGATTAAGGGCCTTCATGCTTAAAACATCATTTAGTTTCTTGAGTTGGAGAGCAAGGACGAAACAGGTGAAGGGTAGACCTGATCAAAACAACGTTGAACTGCAAAGGAAGTCAAATTTAAACTGTGACAACAGAATTAAAGTTTTGAGCAGCGTTGCCGACTCTCCTGGAATACCAGGAAGACTCCTAAAATTCGGGCAGTTCTCCCGGTATCTCAGAAGAGCCGGCAAAGGAAGGCTTGAGGCTATGGTTTCATGCAAACCATGGCTTCATGTTCCACCCCTGCCTGGCAATTCTGCTCTTCTTAGTGTTACTAGGGACAGGGCAGGACAATTTGCATAATCAAGCCCCACCACATCCCTTGTAGTACTAAGAAAAAGGGTGTCATTTACATAAATCATATCATTAAGTCCTGTCCCCTTGCAGGCATCTATAACTTCCCCAAGGATGTCCTGGAGGGAAGCAATGAAAAGTCAGCAACCCTGGTTTAGAGGTTAAGTTTCTTAGCTCATCTTTAATTTATGGGTTTCTTTTGAAGCCTTACAGTATGTGACTTTTATGTACAAAGGTAAAGTATTTTCATTACATGCAAAATAATTAAAGTTTATTTTTATGACTTGATGATTTTTTTCCAACACCTTTTTACTGTGTCTTTCTTAATGATATCTGCTCTCAATGGGCTGGATCCAATTAGTTACTCCTGGGCTAATCCATGTTGATTTCAGGGGGAGTCAAGGTAATTGTATTCTTTGGATGCAGGGATATATCTTTAAATTGCTTACTGCACACAGATACTGACCAGCGTTACTATCACACTGTTATTTAGACTTGGGATAGGAAACATCACCTCTCAACTCTAATACTGTTTGCAGTAGATGAAATATGCAATCAACATGGTTTAGCCTAGGAGTAACTAATTTCAAGCACTTACTTAAGTCTGGATCCAGCCCAATATCTGTTATGACCAAACTTATAGATAATATCTGCATTCTCTATTTTCATTTTTCTGTCAGATTACCACTGGATAAATATCTTCATTTACAGACTATAAGGTTTGCAATGAAGGAGATTAACAGCAACCCAAACCTTCTCCCTAACATCAGTTTGGGCTTTCAGATTTATGATTCTTGCCGGGTATTCCAGAAGGAACTAGAAGGTACTCTGTGGATGATAACTGGGCAGAGCAAAGCTATAGCCAACTTCCAGTGCGAAAAGAGGAAGCAACTGGCTGCTCTCATTGGCTATTCTACATCTACATTCTCTATACTCATGGCCCACATCTTGAGGGTGATCAGGTATCCACAAGTATGTAATCTTCTACTTCTCTTCTTTCTCCTTCACCTTCTCCTTCCCCTTCCCCTTCCTTTTCCTCTTCTACTTATTTTTCTTTTTTCTTATTTTTCTTCTTCTTCAAGTCATGTCTCTGTTTGCCAGTGGATTTGGGGCACTTGCTTGGGCTTCTCTCCCTCAACATTCCCCTCAGTATGCAAGCCACCATAGCAAGAGCTGTACACAGTTTAGAATAGTCATGGATGCCTGCTCTTCAGTTCTGAGCACGTGCAGTAGAAATTCACGCAGGTAAACATCAAACCAGCTGGATTACCTCTGCATCCAGGCCCTTTGTTTCCTCTCTTATGTCACTCAATAACTAGCAGCCATATTAGTAGAAGATAGAAGATAGATGCCAAACTTTGATCTGCAAAAAGATCTATGCAATTGAAAAAGTTTGATACAAAGTCTTCTATTTTTCCCCTTATGTCTCATAATGTAAGGCCTGTTCCAAACTTACATTATTATTGTTTATTTACATCTGATCAGAGCTTCTGTAATCAGTTGGAATGTATTCTGACCGTACAGACTTAAGAGTAATAACACATCCACCTGGAGGCTTGGGCAAGGTACCTCTCAGTTTACAGTACTTGGTTCCTCTTCGTACCCATTCATACTTCTGGTAATGTCACTTCACTTGAGACAGCAATTTTTAAATAGACCCTGAACATTAAATGTCTGTTCATGTGAGTGGTTACAAAACAAAGGCACAGATGTCTGGTTACTGCAACTTATCACTACCAGATCCCTATAAATTTATTGCGTTGTCAGCCTCTGGCCAGAAATGGCTGGTTTAGAAATAGAGACAGCCGAGAGCTAATTTTCGTCTTTCTCTATTTCGAAACACAGCCATTTTAGAATTTTTTTTTCTAGGTCTAGGCTGTGGGGAAGAGTCTTAGGGTTAGGCTGCGAGGAAGGGAGACTTAGGGTCAGACTGCCTGGAGGGGAGTCTTAGGGTTAGTCTGCAGGGAACGGTGTCTTATGGTTAGGCTGTGGGGATAGGAGACTTAGGGTCAGACTGTGGGGAGAGGAGTCTTAGGGTTAGGCTGTAGAGAGGTGAGTCTTAGGGTTATGCTTTGGGAAGGGATACTTAAAGTCAAACTGCTAGGAGGGGAGTCTTAGAGTTAGTCTGCAGTGAAGGGTGTCTTAGAGTTAGACTGCAGGGAACGGTGTCTTATGGGTAGGCTGTGGGGATAGGAGACTTAGGGTCAGACTGCGGGGAGAGGAGTCTTAGGGTTAGGCTGTGGAGAGGTGAGTCTTATGGTTAGGCTTTGGGAAGGGAGACTTAAAGTCAGACTGCTAGGAGGGGAGTCTCAGAGTTAGTCTGCAGTGAAGGGTGTCTTAGGGTTAGGCTGCGGGAAGGGGGACTTAGGGTCAGGCTGTGAGGAGGAGAGTCTTAGGGTTATATGATATAAATTGTGCTGGTAAAAAGTCACAGGGCTCCATAACAGCAAATGTTACCAAACAATAGCGCACTCCAAACCAGATAAAAAATCACTACAACTGTATTCTATTCCAAAATTCAATAAGCGAAAATATGTTTAAAAAGTGACATGGACAACAGTAAACACATGTTACAAACACATAATAAAATCCTTTAATGGACGGGGCTCACAGTAACAATCTAACATCAATTATAGTATTCATAATTGATAACCTAGTCTGACCCTTGTGCTAAAAAAGAAAATAAACAAAATAACCACCTCACAGTGGGTCGTCACCCCCAAAAAGGAGCAGCTAGCTCACCCTAACTTAGGTGGAAAACAGTTGTAACATAGATCCCAGGCACACGCAGGGTAATGAAAAAAAGAGTCCTGTCCACCATCACCACCATGTGACTATACCACTTAGCAGCCCCCACTGGAACTTTCAAATGAAGGAATATGGTTTTCAGTTCCATTAATTACTCATATTGAAGAAAGATAATACTGCCACATACTGGTACGGATACCCTTCTCTCATTTGTGTATTGATTCTTAGGGTTAAGCTGCGGTGATGGGAGACTTAGGGTAAGGCTGTTGAGAGGAGAGTCTTAGGGTTGGGCTGCAGGGATGGGAGACTTAGTGTTAAGCTGCAGGGATGGGAGACTTAAGATCAGGCTGCGGGGAGGGGAGTCTTAAGGTTAGGCTGCGGAGATTGGAGACATAGGGCCAGGCTGCGGAGAGGGGGCTCTTACGCTTAGGCTGTGGGGAAGGGAGGGTTAGGGTCATGGAAGGGGTGGGTTAGGGTAAGGATAAGGGAAAGGGTTGGGGTAAATTTCCGCTTACAATTCGGAGCTCCATCTTCAGTGCTCTGGGGATCAGATGCTTTTGCCTTATCAAGGCAAAAGCTATTGATTTTCCAGCCAGTTCGGAACTGGCTGGGAGAGAACAGCCTTTAAAATCAGGGCTATTCTCAGCGGAGACCCACACTTAATCTATTGCTCCTTTATGGTCTGGATCCAGTCCTCGATACTCTAATTATTCAGAACTTATCTGCTTTTACAGATAAGCCATATTTCAACCAGCTCCCTTCTGAGTGACAGGACTCAGTTCCCTTTCTTCCTCCGCACGGCTCCAAGTGATGCTTTTCAGACCAAAGGACTGGCCCAGCTGGTTCTACATTTCGGATGGACATGGGTGGGCATGGTGGCTGATTCCAATGATTATGGTTTCCAGGGCATTCAGGGAGTTAAACAAGAAATTATTAAAGCTGGAGCTTGTATAGAATTCATGGAGTATATCCAGCATAATATTCCTGATCACAACATACCACGTATCATACAGACTATCAGGATGTCTCGGGCCAACATTGTGATCGTCTTTTCTTCTGATGTTGACCTCTTTGCACTTTTTGATAAACTTCTAATGGAGAACATTACTCAGAAGCTCTGGGTTGGCAGTGAAGGATGGGCAACTTCCAACATTCTGTCATCTGAAAAATATTTTAAACTCCTTGTGGGAACTCTTGGCTTTGCTTATTATAGTGAACATATCCCAGGGTTTCATGAATTTATTGACAATTTAAATTTCTCCAAGTTTCCATCTGAGTTATGGGATTTGATGTTTTGGGAAGAAAACCTTGGATGTGCATTTGTTGATTTCACAAACGTGACCTTCCCTCATGAGAGACCAGTGAGGAATTGCACCAAACTGGATGGAGTGGAGCATTTTCAAGTTTACTTAAATAATGTCACCAGCACACGATATCTGTATAATCTTTACAGTGCCATATATGTCATTACCAAAGCCTTGCATGACTTGAGTATGTGTACAGATGGCCAAGGCCCTTTTAAGAATGGTGACTGCTCAGACATTAGGGATTTAAAGCCATGGCAAGTAAGTGTCCACAGTATGCATGTTGAAAGTTGACGAGTGGCCTCTTGGTCATTGTACAGTACTGTATATGTATTATTGCTCTTAGTGTAGCCATATAAACCTACATATACACCTATACCCCAAAGAATTTCTGTTTACTTGCATCTGTAAATGTAAAGTATTCCCTGGTTGTCAAAACATCATCTTTGCACGTTGTTTGAAAATGTGTTTATGAACACCTTTCAGTATGGGCTAGTTTTAGTGAATTGCTTCGTAATATCAGAATTTTTGATCAGTTCTTTAGTTATTACTATAACATTTTTTTTATTTATCTGCTTAAATAAAATAAATATATGATGTATAAAATATTGCAAAACTGTATAAGGTGAGATAACGATATTGGGATGCCTGCAAAGTGGGTAACATAGAGATGTGTCCATATACACCTTTCTCCAAAATAGGAAAAGCCCATTATACATGGAGTGAAATCATTATGTATAGCACCACCCACTGGGGGAAGGTTTTAAGAATTTAGATTAACTCAACAAATCAATAACACTCTATTTACCTCTTATTTAGCACTAATTGTGGCTCCCGCTGTGAATTTCAATGAGGATGATGTTACTCATTTAATACTTAAAGCTAGTGTAGCCGGTCAATCTATGAATCATACATGCTGACAATACCTTCATTGAATTTTGCCGTGGGAGCTGTGGTAAGTATTAAATGGGTGACTTCATCTAAAATGAAACACAGCGAGAGCCACGATTAGTGATAAATTAGAGGTAAACAGAATTTTATTGCTTTAATAATTTTTTACAATTCAGATTTATACCACATTTTGCAAAAGTTGTGCCATGCAGTGTAAAATTGAATGTGGATGATTTGAATCCCATAATAGTCCTAAGGCCAGATTTACTAAGCTGCAGGTTTGGAAAAATGGATATGTTGCCATAGCAACCAATCACATTCTAGATATCAATTTCCTATTACATACTAGAGAATGTCAGCTAGAATATGATTGGTTGCTATGGGCAACATCTCCACTTTTCCAAACCCGCAGCTTAGTAAATCTGGCCCCTAGATCTTATTTGATCCTCAGGTATTTTTAAGATTTAGGAAATACTTACATTTATCCTAAGTATGTTTAAATTGTTCTACTACATTAGCCTCTCCCACCTCAGATGGGAGTCTTTTCCATTTATCAACTACCCTTTCAGTGAAGTAGTGTTTCCTCACATTTAAACTTAGCTTACCAACAGGGGTGTAACTACCCCTTGGCCAGTATGGCATCCGCCAGGGGTGCCAGCCAAAGGGAGTCAGACTGCAGCTGGATGCTAAAATGAGGGCCGGCTTTTCTTACCTTACAGGCTCATCCACCGAGCGGGACTGCGGCGGGAATATGAAGTCTCGCGGTTGCCGAGACTGGGAAATGAAGGCATATGTGCCCGGAGTTTTCCAATGTGTGCTACTGCGCATGCGCAGTAATTTTGTAACGTCATCTACGTTTCTTGTTGCAACATAGATTGCATATGCGCGGTCTTTAAGAGCTCTGCATACGGCCCAGAATGTCATAGTCTGGTCAGACACGTATCAATCCCTTGGCCAGGATGGCATCTTCCAGGGGCGCCAGTCAAAGGAGGGCGCCGCCCGGCGATGTGCTCCTGCGGAACTTCATTTCCCAGTCTCGGCCACCACGGGACTTCATATTCTAGATGCAGTCCCACTCGGCGGATGAGCCTGTAAGGTAAGAAAACCTGGGGGGCTGGTAGCTGGTGGGGAGTCAGCCAAGTGAAAAGGTAAACCGCAAAGAGGTCAGGCATGCCCTGAACTCAGTGCTCTGGAAGGTAATGGTAAACGCGAGAACACTATCCCCTTTCATTGTACACACCCTGGTATAACTAGGTAGGCAAACCAGGAACCAGCCACCGGGCATAACTTCCTGCTTCAGCTCGTAGGATGTATCTCCCCTGTACCATACTTTATCACCCTACCTAGCGCCAGATATTTTGCTGACAAACCGACCGCTACCGCTAATATATGGCCCTTCTCCAAATAAAATGACATGTTAGTAAATACAACTAAAGGGAGGTAAGGAGGAAGGGAAAGATTTCTGAAAAAGAGGCTAAACTTCATGTGACCTGTCTTAATATACCCCCTAAACTCTTCCCCTTTACTATGGTAATACTCCCCTTGATAGGCATAATATTTTAACCCTTGACTGTATGTTGGTAATAGCAGCAGTCGGGTATTTATCATCATTCATGCCTATGTGGCATTCACTTTCTTAATTTTAATAACTCGTATTATTGTAGATGACTGGCTAAACAGCAACTATAACTTCAAAATTCCATCCAATGCACAAAAAGTCTGAACTATCATCCTTAAACAGACAAGTCATGTTAGTTATTAAGGATGATGGGACAGATCCAGACCTACGCATGCCCGTGTTTTTACGCCTAAGAGTAAAAGCGCCCATTTGTACTTACTGCACATGTGCTCGGCAGATGTTACGCAAAGAAACGCTAGGCATATGGGCCTTAGGCGTCCCAGCTTCGTAACAACGCACAAAGGAGAGTGCTAGCCATACAAAACCCGTAATTACGCTTTGTGGGCGGGGAGAGGTATTTCAATCGTACAGTATGGTTGTGCTAAGTGTCGTAAATACGCATGGATGCTACGGACGCCCGTGGTTACGCTCAGAAAAGTTAGGGTAGGGTTTGGTCGGCGTAAGATGACATAAATACGGACGACCGAGGGGTGGGCCTAGAGGAGTGCTTCGTAGGTACGCTGGCGTGAATACGCTACGCACAAGGGCATATTATTTGCCTAGGTCTGGATCAGGCCCGAGGATCTTTTTAAGCATTGTGATAATCAGCTATCCCCATAGACAATAATGTGAACTGAAGCTCAGTGTCAGATAAATCATTAAATTCTCTGCAGCTGAGGTCTTGTTAACTATAGAAATACAGGAAAAGATGTAAAATATGAAGCAAACAGCAGTTTATTTTATTGTACGCCTCATAATTTGTCTAATAAATTGTTCCAGCAATCAGGCTGTATTTGAAATGGTCGGGGGGAGTAAGCCCACACCCTCAATATTGCATATTTATTGAATTTCCACCAAGTAACCATGAACTGTGAGGTTGTCCTGGGCATGACCCCGGTCTGTTCCAATGTCATGGTATAAGTCAAACCAATTCCAGTACACCGGAGTTCTTGAAATTGCAGCCACATGCAGATTTGTAATGAGGCCATACTGATTTGATCTTCTGCAGATGATCAGGTATTTATGCAAAAAGATAATGGGCTCGATCCACGTCTTACGGACGTGCGTGGTCTTTAGTTACTTCAGGGTAGCAGGCGGTACACCGCCCCTGCACTCCCCGCTCAAGGTAGTAAAATCTAGACACTTACATCCGCAGACCTTGTCATCGTGGGCCTTCCCCCACCCCACTCGCTAATTTAAATGCCTATCTCTGCCTATATGGCGGAGATACGGCAGATGTAAAAAACTGGCCGGCCCCTTTAACATAAAGGCCAGTGTACGCACATCATAACTGACAGGGGAATTACGGACGCAGAGTGCGTAAATCCCCTAGTGTCCGTAGCCCAGAATCTTTGATTGTAATAGATGCTAGTCCAGTTGGTATTGATGGGTGAAGGTTGGGCATGTGTATGTGATGTGTGACTGGCATGAACCAGTAGTATACTTTATGTTACTCCTGTCAACCTGAAACTGATGGCAGTGATTTGTAAATTGGTATCTCATTACTATCTTTTATAGGTTTTCCATTACATGAAGAGAGTTCAAGTGAAACTAAGCAGTGGAAGGGACTTATTCTTTGATGACCATGGCGATCCACCTGCTGTGTATGACATTGTTAATTGGCAAATGGATCTTAATGGAAAAATTAGACAGGTCAAAGTGGGGAATTATAACAGCACAGCTCCTCCTTCAGATGTCCTAACACTTAATACAAGTTCTATACAATGGAAATTTAGCAATCGCAAGGTAAGGGCAACAGGGAAGCGTAATGAGCAATGTTTGTGGTCAGAGCTGTAGACCCATATATCATACCCTCCAACTGTACCTATTTAGCAGGTACAGTGTCTATGTTTAATAGTCTGTAGCGACTAAAAGGGCTCCTGTACCAGATTCTGGCCCAGCAGTTCCCTCCCTCCTATACTCAATTTGAAGTCCTGCAGCATCTGATGATTATAGCAGTGCTGCGGGGACAGACTCCTACAGCTCTGCTAAAGTAACAAGACCCTCTCCTGTGAGTTCTTACCTCATATTATAAGGTGTAAAATGAGATTTTACACTTTATCATACATGCAAATTAGAGCAGATGAAAGCACATGTATCCGCACATACTTCTCCGATCCGGTTCTCTTCCGAGTGCCATAGGGCTGCCTTATCTAACCGTGCATAGTTTCCTTCTACTTCCTACTTCCTTCTTCCTACTACACACAGACTTTCCTCCCCCCGCCCTCCCCGGCTAATGTAAATCCCCCCCACACTTCTGCCTAAACACTCCCGAGGTGGCATTACACCACCTCTTTCCTACTAAACTACTCTGTGTGGTCTTTAACTGGTACTCAGATTGTGTAAATGACCTACCATGCACGCGTAGTAGGTCATTTCGTAAAAATACGCACCTAAGAAGCAGACGTTTCTTAGGTGTGAATACGGGCCTAGGTGCTTTATCTTTCTACTGTTTATGTGAGAAGCTCATCAGGGCATGGAGTCTAATATTGAGTTGGTTTCACCAGAGGCGGAACTAGTGAGTCATAGGCCCAGGTGCAAATATATGCTTTGGGTCCCCCTCCCCCCGCCAATGTGCCTCCAGCCCCCCTCAGTATTCCCGATCATGTGCCTTGAGCCTCCCTCAGTATTCCCCCATATGTTCCTCCAGCTCCCCTCAGTATTCCCCCATATGTGCCTCCAGTGCCCCCTCAGTATTCCCCCATATGTGATTCCAGCCCCCCTCAGTATTCCCTCATATGTTCCCCCAGCCCACCCTCAGTATTACCCCATATGTGCCTCCAGCCTCTCCTCTTGTTACTTACCTTTCTATCCCTCGTTACTTCCTCCTCTGTGGCGCTCTTCAGGTCACGTGCATACAGGAAGTTCCCCGCTGTGGAGACTGCCAGTGCTCATACAGGAGACCTGTATGAGCGATGGCAGTCTCCATAGCGGGAAGACTGTGCTGGCTCTGCATGGACACACACAGAGCCGGGGCCCATGGAGATAATGGGGCCCACAGCCACCATAGTACTGGCTGATGGGCGGCTCCTGTGGGCCCCATTATCTCCATGGGCCCCGGTGCTGTGCACCACTGATAGTTTCCCCTTTGGGTTTCACTAAGGCCCCTCATGGTATGGATAAACTTGCTGCAAATTCACTACAAATTACAGCCCCTGGTGGCAGCCCCCGAAGGTGAGTTAGGAGACTTTACAGACAGAAAGGGCAAACAAACACAGAACACAAGGGGTGCTACTTTAAGAACTGCCTTTCAGAGAATGAGATACCACCAAACCCCCCTGGACTAGTTGAAGTGCATTATGGCTACTAAGAAACAGCCACAACCACTCTCAAAACCTTTAGGCAATAGGAGACATCTCTTGCTGCCACCAAGGCAAACTGTATCCCAGTTGCTAGGTAATATCATCATAATAAAATACTCACAAGTACAGTATGTTTTTATAATGGGGTAGATCCAGAACTACGTTTATTCGCATATCGTATTTTCGTGTGCGTACATTCTATACACTCCCCTAGGAACACCCCTTGAACGTACGCATTTTGTCAAGATACGCTTTCCAAACCCTACCTTAACTTTTGCCAACGTAAACCGCAGTGATCCGCACACATATGTATGGGCAACACGTATTTACGCAGCTAAGCACGCCCATACTGTACACTTTAAATACAAACCCTGCCTACGTAACGCATTTCAGCCGCATGCGCAGTACTTACCAAAAGGCGATTTTACGTCTCCGCCACGCGTAAATTCGCTCACAAGCGTTGTTCTGGATCTGGGCCAATGATCATTTTTTTCAAGTCTATTTGTGTCTTTTTAACATGCAATGATAATATGAATTTTTGTTCCATTCTAAAATACATATAAGTAATATTTAATGCATTTAATGTCTTTTCCCAGATTCCAGTCTCAGTCTGCAGTAACAATTGTTTGCCTGGTTTCAGAAAAGCTTCTATAAGAGGAGAACCAAATTGTTGTTATGAATGTGTCCCTTGTTCACAAGGAGAAATCTCCAATGAATCGGGTGAGTTAGTGAAAGGCTGTGCTCACTAATAGACCAGGATTCTTAATGGCTGCTGCTGTTTTGAGATGCAAATTTTCCTCATTGTTTTTTTAACCAGATTCTACAGATTGCTTCAAATGTCCATGGAATGAATGGCCAAGTGAGGAAAAAGACAGATGTCTTCCAAAGCCAGTTGAATATATCTCGTATGAAGAGAGTTTGGGCATTACCTTGGCATCCACAAGTGTTGCCTCTTCCTTTGTACCTATAGCTATTTTAGGAGTTCTAATTTGCCATAAGACCACTCCTATTGTCCGTGCCAACAATTACACCATCAGTTGCCTTTTGCTCATCTCTCTTTCNNNNTGCCTTTTGCTCCTCTCCCTTTCCCTTTGCTTCCTGTGCTCTTTGGCATTCATTGGTTATCCTCAACGAGAGAAGTGTATCCTACGTCAAGTGACATTTGGCATGGTTTTTGCTCTTTGTGTTTCATGCATCTTAGCCAAAACTATAATGGTTATGACTGCATTTAAGGCCACTAAACCCAACAGTGACTTAAGAAGATGGGCCAGTCCTCAGATGTCATATTTAGTCATTGTTATTGGGACTTTTCTTCAATTTGTGATCTGTGTTTTGTGGCTTATTATATCTCCACCCTTTCCCGAATATAACACTCATTCAAAAAAAGGAATCCTCATTCTTGAATGCAATGAAGGTTCAACAACTGCCTATTGGCTTAATTTGGGTTATCTAAGTGTCTTGGCTGTTACAAGCTGTCTTGTGGCATTTTTAGCAAGACAACTTCCCGATAGCTTCAATGAGGCCAAGTTCATTACTTTCAGCATGCTGGCCTTTCTCAGTGTCTGGATATCATTCATTCCAGCCTCACTGAGTACCAGCGGAAAATACACAGTGGCCATGGAGATCTTTGCTATCTTGTCATCTACTTGGGCCATGCTTTGCTGTATGTTTCTTCCTAAATGTTACATTATTTTGTTTCATCCCAGTGTTAACTCTAGAAAACATCTCCTGGGGAAAATATAAGGTCAACAACTGGTATGTTACTTTAAATCCACCAAATACCCATTGTGTGTCCTGTCCCAATCTTCTATGCAGTGTTAATTATGTTTATGAAATAAAATACTACATCTAAAACATATAGATTTATATTTCTTTATAAAATTTACCATAATTGTCTGATTTCATATGTTGTGGAGAATATTATATACATCTTAAAAATACATCTTCTTTCTTTCTTTCTTTCTTTCTTTCTTTCTTTCTTTCTTTCTTTCTTTCTTTCTTTCTTTTCGAATACGGAGTTCAGTTCTGGGTCAATCCAATCCATAAATATGACATTTTGGAACTAGAAAGGGTTCAAAGAAGGGCAATAAAAATTGATAAAGTGTATGGAGTCATTGGGCTATGAGAAATGGCTAGCGAGTTTGGGCATGTTTACTTTAGAAAAGAGGCATCAAAGAGGAGATTATTATATACAAATACATCATGGGTCAATATAGAGAACTTTAATGGGAACTTTTTACCCAAAGGACTGTACACAGGACACGGGGGCACCCACTAAGGTTAGAGGAAAGGAAGTCTCACAACCAGCCAAGGAAAGGAATCTTTACAGTAAAGACAGTCAAGATGTGGAATTCACTGCCAGGTAAGGTGGTGATGGCAGATTCACTTTATATGTTTAAGAAAGGGTTATATATATTTTTAGCAGAAAAGGGCATTCAGGGTTACCAGGACAGGTAATTTAAATGATGGATGGTAGTGGATCTAGGGAGAAATAGGATGGTCATCTTGGGTTAGCATGGATTTTTTTTTTTCAGATTGCAACATTTTGGAGGTTGCTTCATCTGGATATAGGGATTGCAGGAGATCCATAATAGGTTGAATTTGATGGACTGGTGTCTTTTTTCAACCTTTTCAATCCTTCCTTCCTTCCTTCCTTCCTTCCTTCCTTCATTCCTTCCTTAAAAGCTTTGTGGTACAGGCACAAATTTAACTCTTAGGTTAAGGACAACATATTCTTTTGTATATTAAAAGGGAAAGTGGGGTCACTTAAATTTTTCTGTAAAGAGTTTGTGTCATCGAGCAGCTTTTCCATTCCATCCACCCAGAGACTTTTGCACCCACTTTAGATCATTGTTAGTCTGCTGCCAAAACACCCATTTCTGGCTAATTTTCGGCTGTTTCTATTTAGAAATACAGCCGTTTTAGTATTTTATTTTTGAATTGGTAAGTATGCCGCTCAACATACTTACCCATTCCTTTTTTTGGAAGCCGTTTGCCAGATCCGTCGTTACCCGTCACTTACTGCAGACCGCAACAGAGAGCTGAGTAACCTCCCTGGGGTCTTTTAGTGTTAGGCTCTGAGGAAGGGACGGTTAGGGTCATGGAAGGGGAGGGTTGTGAGTAGGGGTGTCTAGGTTTAGGCTGCGGGAGTGAGAGGCTTACATTCAGC
>WWET01001734.1:278107-292576 GCA_011038615.1 Limnodynastes dumerilii | reverse complement strand
ACGTACGTGTGCGTATGACTGCGGTTACGTTGGAAAAAGTTAAGGTAGGGTTTGGAAAGCGTATGTTGACAAAATACGTCCGTGCAAGGGGTGTGCCGCGGGGAGTGTAGCGAATTTACGCGCACAAAAATACGCTCCGCGAATAAACGTACGACAAACGTAGTTCTGGATCTACCCCATTATTATTATATATCTTTTCAATTTCAATATAGATCATCACTCTATAGATAGCGCTCATCTACAAATTAAATTACATTTGCATCCAGAATATCTAACATTTATAGGACAAATCATATTTATTCATAACTTCTTCAAATACATAACATAAAATACATTAGTGTTGCCCATTATTTGTAGGTGATTAGTAGTTCTGGATCTACCCCTAGAGGTTTACGTGCTTTCGAGTGCATTCTTCCTATGCCCCTCAAGAATAAAAAATAAACCTGTGATAATTAGAATGTAGAATATGAAATGTACTGTTCATCCGGTCATTGACTAATTCCCATGGTGCAAATTCAATTATAGTCTTAAGTGCCCAGTTGGGACCATAGTATTCCTCTTCGTTATTCTATAAATATATCAGGCATTTTATATGTTCTGCTCAGTACAGGAGCAAGAGATACAGTAAAATGAGGTATGTAATATACAGCACACATACACCCTACACTATGAGCTGCATTTAATACAGAAAGAAGCATCAAAATGAACATTTTCTGACAATTTTGGCACAAGGATTTAAATTGTAAATTTTTTAAAGCCAAAACCCAGCCATTAAAAAAATAAACAAATCAGTTTTCACGTGGAGTTGCGTGCATATTTTTAGGTACGTTTTTACTGCGCATGCGTAATAACTTTATTTACGTAGGTTACGTAGAATATACGCACATATGTGCTTTAGGCACGGCCATGTGAATTGCACTTGGGGACATACGTATGGATGGGCGGGGTTGAAAATACGTAATGGAAAATTTACGTGAAAGTTGGTGGGCGGAGGCATTTAAATGAACGCTTGAGGGCGTGGTTACATAGAATCGCACATACGGCATATATATACGCACTTAAGTACACATATAAAGATATCTATGGAGGTGGAAGTCCACGATTGCGCGGCTGAGAAAGGGGAGTGTCGTGGGTGTTGGTGGGTGTTGTCTTGCTACGTGCGTCGTGAATACAATTCTGTGAATACGGCCCTAAATGTCCAGGGATATCTTCTATAGGAGAAGGTCTTTCACATTCAAGATTCCCTTTATTTCTTCCCATATAATCAAACTCCACAATAACCTCAAATTGTACATGTAACACAAGGAAAGAGGACAAAGATCAGTAATGGTTCATTTTAAAAGATTTCTTTAACATATATTCAGTGTCTTACTACAGACCTCCTGAGTACACATATAGCAATTGGATAGGGACTCACCTACAGGAAGTGCCTTGATGCTGGACAGGTGAGATAATCCAATATAGCTATATTGGGCTACATTTACTATTAAAATTTTCGGGTGATAATGGGTGTTTTAACACTAAAACGCTCATTATCACTTGAAAATTAACATTTTAAAATTTACTAAAGTGCATTCGCCATGGAAATCTGCTGTTTCCATGGCGATGCACAAACACTTCGTAAAGATTCGCTGGCCCGTTGATCTTAACGGGTGCCAGCACTAACTACAAGTTACTATCCCTCACTGCCGAAATTCTGATTCGGCAGTGAAGGAAAAAATAACGCCATCTGAGGATGCCAGAAATCTCCCCATATTCCCCCCTTTTCCTCCCCCTAAAAGCCGTTATTAGGGGAGGAAAAGCGGGGTATGTGTGGGGAGACCGCTGGAATGACGGTGGATGCGGCCATGTAAAAAAAAAAAAAAAAGTTAAAAAAAATGTTTTTTTTTTTAAACTTCAAAAAAAAAAAAACCCATTAAAAACTGTTAAAAAAAGACAAAACTCACCTGTCCAGCAGACGCGTCCGACTTAGAAGACTCCGGCCCCGATATGAAGACCCTGTGCATGCGCAGTGGGTTTTCATATCTGGGCTGAAATTTTCTAAGTGCGGCTTTGAAGTCTCTGCGCATGTGCGGGAATCATTCGATATGAAGTGCCTGCGCTGCGGGCAGAGCACTTCAAGGTACTTCGAGGGAAGTACCAGGCTCGCCGCGAACACAGGCGAGCCTGGAGCAGCTTCCCTTTGGGGGAAATTTTTTTTTTTGGTAAATATAGCCCATTGTGACCTACACCTCCTTTTTATGTACAGTATGTGCTGACAAAGGGCCAGATTTACTAATCTGCAGGAAAGGAAAAGTGGAGATGTTGCTGCAAATCTTCCGCATCTCCGGAAACCCCCCCTGCCTGGCAACACAATTTTACTAGTGTTGCTAAGGAGAGAGAGGGACTAGATGACGCAAATTGCATCATCAAGCCCCACTTCCATCCCTTTTAAACTTCGAAAGGGGAAAGAGCAGCAGAGGGTTAATTTATTTAACAGGAAGCAAGTTAAGCTCCCTGCGTGGGTGGGTGGCAACTGATGACACTCACCTCTTATTATTCTGATTGGTCTCCTTCAGCCTGGGAAGGGGAGTACGAGGTTTCTTAAGCCATGGTTGCCTGGAGTTCGGCCTCTTTCTTCTCCTGTTTTTCACCCACCCTCCTTCCCTTCCCTTAATGGATTAGTGAGTTTCTCTGTCCTCACTGATTGTTAGAAGTTTGGATGGTTAGTGGAAAGCAGGCATGGATATTTAGTTATGTTAAGATATGTTGATTGCCTGGTTTCTGTTGTTGTGTTGTATGGTGCATTTGTTCTCTCTCAGAGTCTGTTAAGAAGTTACCGTTGGTAACTATCTTTGACCTTTGGAAGGCGTTGGTGGTGTTGCCTGAGGCTAGCGGCCTTGAACTATTTCACTTAAAGGAGGTGAATGCCGATGGCTGAGAGAGTGTGCCATGTTTGGGGAGTTATATAGTAATAAAGATAAGTTTAAGATGTTATTATGTTATGTGTTGTATGTTAATGTTTGATACATCATTCATTTAAATCATTCCTGGTTTCTTTGGCCCCCATCAAAATTTTAAAGTAAAATTTTATATTTCAAATAAGATCGCATTAGATCTTTTGATAGTCCAATCAATTTAGATAGTATGGTTAATTAATAAATTTTAGTTCCCAAATATAGTTGTAAGCGTCTTTTATGGAGTAAGGTTTATTTAACGAAGGGGGGTGTTGACACGGGCCACCCACATCACACATGGGAAGCTTAATATCCTAATGTTGCCAAAATGTATGATAGTTGGAGTAGTCAATAGAATCCTCAATGTTAATAGTGGTGATTAGATGTGGGGGGCGAGGATGGGTCCCAAGATGAATAGTGGAGATAGAGAGAGAGAGGAGAAAGCAAAAATAGTGCAATATTGTATGATTAATTGAGATAAATAAGCGTAAATGCACTCACATATCTCCACTTGTGTTCTGGCATGTAACTAGTATCTTTGGGCTGGATTCACAATTCCGGACATATTGTACATATGTCCGGAATTTACCGATAATAGCTACTACGCATGCATAGTAACTATTTTACATAATCTACGTATTGTTTTGTTATGTAGATTGCGTGTAACAAACTGATACATAGATTGTAAAATAGTTACTACGCATGCGTAGTAGCTATTATCGGTAAATTTCGGATATATGTGCAATCCGTCCGGGATTGTGAGTCCGGCCTTTTCTGATTGGTTCTCTGGTTCAGAGTGGTTGTTAGATATGATTGTATAATAGGGTCCATTCTGTATTCCTTCGTTGGTTGGAGGGAGATTCGGAGAAAGAGAAAAAAGGAGGGGGGGAGGGGAGAGAGAGAGCCGGTGGAGAGATAGATAGTGTGATATTAACACTGTGCCAGGCACGTTTTCACTGTATGCTCTTACGTAGTTACACTTGGGAGTAGCGCGTATCAAGTGTCCCGCAGGTTAACTGCTCTGTAAACTGGATGCTGCGGTCTGGTGGTTCTGGTGTAAGCGCGCAGTGGAGCCCGGATGGTAGGCATTTAGTAGCTGCAGTGGTTCTTCCATTGGATCGGGGTTATACCCCTTCTATCATATCCCCCTCTCCCTTCTGTACCAGGTTATAACCCTTCTATCATTTCCTCCTCTCCCTACTATACCTGGTTATATCTCTTCTATCATATCCCCCTCTCTCTCCTGTACCTAGTTATATACCTTCTATCATATCCCCCCTCTCCCTCCTGTACCTGGTTATATCCCTTCTATCATATTCCCCTTTCCCTCCCTAGTTTAGTTATATCTTTCTACCTTATCACCCTCTCCCTCCTGTACCTGGCTATGTCCCTTCCATCATATCTCCCTCTCCCTTCTGTACCAGGTTATAACCCTTCTATCATATCCTCCCTACTATACTATACCTGGTTATATCCCTTCTATCATATCCCCCTCTCTCTCCTGTACCTAGTTATATACCTTCTATCATATCCCCCCTCTCCCTCCTGTACCTGGTTATATCCCTTCAATCATATCCCCCTCTCTCTCCTGTACCTGGTTATATCTCTTCTATCATATTCCCTTCTCCCTCCTGTACCTAGTTATATATTTCTACCGTATCACCCTCTCCCTCCTGTACCTGGCTATGTCCCTTCTATCATATCTCCCTCTCCCTCCTGTACCTGGTTATATCCCTTCCATCATATCCCCCTCTCCCTCCTTACCTGGTTATATCTCTTCTATCACATCCCTTTCTCCCTCCTGTACCTGGTTATATCATATTCCCCTCTCCCTCCAGTACCTGGTTATATCCCTTCTATCATATCCCCCTCTCCCTCCTGTACCTGGTTATACCCCTTCTATCATATCCCCCTCTCCCTTCTGTACCAGGTTATAACCCTTCTATCATTTCCTCCTCTCCCTACTATACCTGGTTATATCTCTTCTATCATATCCCCCTCTCTCTCCTGTACCTAGTTATATACCTTCCTTCATATCCCCCCTCTCCCTCCTGTACCTGGTTATATCCCTTCAATCATATCCCCCTCTCTCTCCTGTACCTGGTTATATCTCTTCTATCATATTCCCTTCTCCCTCCTGTACCTAGTTATATATTTCTACCGTATCACCCTCTCCCTCCTGTACCTGGCTATGTCCCTTCTATCATATCTCCCTCTCCCTCCTGTACCTGGTTATATCCCTTCTATCATATCCACCTATCCTTCCTGTATCTGGTTACATCTCTTCTATCATATTCCCCTCTACCTAGTTATATCCTTCTATCATATCCTCCTCTCTTTCCTGTACTTGGCTATATCCCTATCCTTCTATCATATCCCCCTCTCCCTCCTGTACCTGTTTATATCCCATCTATCATATCCCCCTCTCCCTCCTGTACCTGGTTATATCCTTCTATCATATCCCCTCTCTCCCTCCTGTACCTGGTTATATCTCATCTATCATATCCCCCTCTCCCTCCTGTACCTGGTTATATCCCTTCTATCATATCTCCCTCCTGTATCCGATTATATCCCTTCTATCATATCCCCTTCTCTCTCCTGTACCTGGTTAAATCTTTTCTATCATTAACCCCTCTCACTTTTGTACCTGGCTGCATCTCTTCTATCATAGCCCCCTCTCTCTCCTGTACCTGGTTTAATCTCTTCTATCATATTCCCCTCTCCCTCCTGTATCCAGTTATATCCTTCTATCATATCCTCCTCTCACTCCTGTACCTGGCTATATCCCTTCTATCATATCCCCCTCTCCCTACTGTACCTGATTATATCCCTTCTCTCATATCTGTCTCTCCCTCCTGTACCTTGTTATATCCCTTCTATCATATCCCCCTATCTCTCCTGTACATGGTTACATGTCTTCTATTATTTCCCCCTCTCACTCCTGTACCTGGCTACATCTCTTCTCTCATATCCCCCCTTTCCCTCCTGTACCTGGTTGTGTCCCTTCTATTTTATCTCTCTATCCCTCCTGTACCTGGTTATATCCCTTCTATCATATCCCCCTCTCCCTCCTGTACCTGGTTATATCCCTTTGAGCATATCCCCCTCTCTCTCCTGTACCTAGTTACATCTCTTCTATCATATATATCTCTCTCTCTCCTGTACCTGGTTATATTTGTTCTATCATATTCCCCTCTCCCTCCTGTACCTGGTTATATCCCTTCTATCATATTCCCCTCTCTGTCCTGTACCTAGTTATATCCTTCTATCATACCCTCCTCTCACTCCTGTACCTGGTTATATCCCTTCTATCATATCCCCCCCTCCCTCCTGTACCTGGTTGTATCCTTACTATCATATCCCCCTCTCCCTCCTGTACCTGGTTATAACCCTTCTATCATATCTCCCTCTCCCTCCTGTACATTGTTATATCCTTTTATCATATCCCCCTCTCCCTCCTGTGTCTGGTTATATCTCTTCTATAATATCCCCCTATTTCTCCTGAACCTGGTTATATCCCTTCTATCATATCCTTCTCTCTCTCTCTCCTGTATCTGGTTATATCCTTCTATCATATCTGTCTCTCCCTCATGTACCTTGTTATATCCCTTCTATCATATCCCCCTATCTCTCCTGTACATGGTTACATGTCTTCTATTATTTCCCCCTCTCACTCCTGTACCTGGCTGCATCTCTTCTCTCATATCCCCCTTTCCCTCCTGTACCTGGTTGTGTCCCTACTATTTTATCTCCCTCTCCCTCCTGTACCTGGTTATATCCCTTCTATCATATCCCCCTCCTGTACCTGGTTATATCCCTTCAAGCATATCCCCCTCTCTCTTTTGTACCTAGTTACATCTCTTCTATCATTTTTCTCTCTCTCTCCTGTACCTGGTTATATCCCTTATATCATATTCCCCTCTCCATCCTGTACCTAGTTATAGCCTTCTATCATACCCTCCTCTCACTCCTGTACCTGGTTATATCCCTTCTATCATATCCCCCCTCCCTCCTGTACCTGGTTATATCCTTACTATCATATCCCCCTCTCCCTCCTGTACCTGGTTATAACCCTTCTATCATATCTCCCTCTCCCTCCTGTACATTGTTATATCCTTCTATCATATTCCCCTCTCTCTCCTGTACCTGATTATATCCCTTCTATCATATACCCCTCTCCCTTCTTTACCTGGTTATATCCCTTCGAGCATATCCCCCTCTCTCTCTCCTGTACCTAGTTACATCTCTTCTATCATATCTCTCTCTCTCTCCTGTACCTGGTTATATTTTTTTTATCATATTCCCCTCTCCCTCCTGTACCTGGTTATATCCCTTCTATCATATTCCCCTCTCCCTCCTGTACCTAGTTATATCCTTCTATCATACCCTCCTCTCACTCCTGTACCTGCTTATATCCCTTCTATCATATCCCCCCTCCCTCCTGTACCTGGTTATATCCTTACTATCATATCCTCCTCTCCCTCCTGTACCTGGTTATATCCCTTCTATCATATTCCCCTCTCCCTCCTGTACCTAGCTATATCCTTCTATCATACCCTCCTCTCACTCCTGTACCTGGTTATAACCCTTCTACCATATCTCCCTCCTGTACATTGTTATATCCTTTTATCATATCCCCCTCTCCCTCCTGTGTCTGGTTATATCTCTTCTATAATATCCCCCTATTTCTCCTGAACCTGGTTATATCCTTTCTATCATATCCTTCTCTCTCTCCTGTATCTGGTTATATCCTTCTATCATATCCCTCTCTCCCTCCTGTACCTTGTTATATCTCTTCTCTTATCCCCACCTCTCCCTCCTGTACCTGGTTATACCCCTTCTATCATATCCCCCTCTCCCTTCTATACCTGGTTATGGGGTCTATTTACTTACCTTCCTCGTTCCCTGTGAAGGAAGCTGCATCAGGCTCGCTTATCATCGCAGCGAGCCTGGCAGCTTCCTTCACATGACTTACTAATACTCACTCCTCCTCCGAGGTCCCACGATGATCCGCCGGATCATCGCAGTACTTCTCATTCATGCAATGCATGACGATGTTTACTAAAGTGCATGATTTTATTTATTTCTGTTTTAAGTGCAGTATTCACGCTCTTTACTGTTCTTACATTTTACCTACTGAAAATCATCCCCCTACAATTGACTATACCCTGTAACATGACATTGTTTCTTCTAGATAAAGACATACCTCTCTAAGGCTGCCCATTAAGATATTAAATAGCACTGAAAATAATAAAGACACAGAGGGTTCTCCTTACATCCTGGGAGTTGCCTAACCTGCAACCAATATCTTATCCTGCAATCATCTTTCAATCTGATGTCCCATATTTTCCCAATTAGTAAACAGTCTGTGATGTGGTAAAGAGTCATAAGTGTTACTAAACTCTTAATATGAGATTTAAAGTCCCCCTAAGTCTCTTAAATTAGTCATCCAGGACCGTGTCTTAAGTAAGTGTAGAATCTACATGTGTATTTTTACGATCAGTTATACTGCGGATGCCCAGAACCCAAATATACGCAAGGAAACCATGGCCAACTGATTCACATACACAGAAGTCTGGCTTAGGACTGATGTACACATCAGCACGTAATGAGTCCCACATGCGTAGCTAGAGGGACAGGACTCCTAATGCAAATGATCTGCACACGGTCTACTAATGTACAGTATGGGCGTTCCTACAGAGTTAGAACTGATCACAGCGCCTTTGTGGAAACTAACATACACACGGGAACAGTTAAGAAAGCCCTCAACCACTCGTAAAGTTTAAAAACCGTATTGATTCTAACCGTTTTGATTCTGACGACACAGTAATTATACCGAAGTCTCCTTCCTTTTGTGATCCCCCTGTAAACATCATGATGAGCATCATTAGTCAAAGTAATGCTGTTGCCATTGATATTGAATTTGAGGATGTAGCGGTTGTTATAGAAACTCAGCCACAAGTCGAGGGTGCTCGTTATCTATCTGACGTAAATGCTGATGATCATGATGATCATGAAGTTGTTGTAGGACAGGTGGATAACTATGTGGAGGTTGATGTTGTTTGTGTTGAAGAAAATCAGACTTTGCTGTCAACAAGTTCTGCCCGCGCAGTAGCGTATTGTTATGCCTGGTCAAAGAACCAAAATATCAACCTCCTCTGTCAGGAAATATTTTTATCCAAGTCCTGACAATGGTCGTCAAGGCATCCAGGGCCGGTGCTAGGTCTCTGGGCACTTGAGGTTATTGAAACATCGGATCGTTAATTAAACTACTCACCTTGATTGAAGACTGAGAGTGCCGTTGTCTCCTTCGATATCTATTGTAACTTCTTCTCCAGGCACCTCAGCAAGCTGACATCTATATTTGAGTGCCGTTTTTTGAAAGTTATATATATATATCCAACAATTTTTGCAGGCAGTCCATCAACAGGATAAACCCCAATATGTCCAATCTCCACCTGCATCACCTTCAACATCAACATCCTCATTTGGGACGCTGACCTTCCTCGTTCCCTGTGAAGGAAGCTGCATCAGGCTGGCTTATCATCGCAGCGAGCCTGGCAGCTTCCTTCACATGATTTACTAATACTCACCCCTCCTCCGAGGTCCCGCGATGATCCGCCGGATCATCGCAGCACTTCTCATTCATGCAATGCATGCTGATGTTTACTAAAGTGCATGATTTTATTTATTTCTGCACACATCAGCTCGTAATGAGTCCCACATGCGTAGCTAGAGGGACAGGACTCTTAATGCAAATGATCTGCACACGGTCTACTAATGTACAGTATGGGCGTTCCTACAGAGTTAGGACTGATCACAGCGCCTTTGTGGAAACTAACATAAACACGGGAACAGTTAAGGCAGCCCTCAACCACTTGTAAAGTTTAAGAACCGTATTGATTCTAACCGTTTTGATTCTGACGACACAGTAATTATACCGAAGTTTCCTTCCTTTTGTGATCCCCCTGTAAACATCATGATGAGCATCATTAGTCAAAGTAATGCTATTGCCATTGATATTGAATTTGAGGATGCAGCGGTTGTTATAGAAACTCAGCCACAAGTCGAGGGTGCTCGTTATCTATCTGACGTAAATGCTGATGATCATGATGATGATGAAGGTGTTGTAGGACAGTTGGATAACTATGTGGAGGATGATGTTGTTTGTGTTGAAGAAAATCAGACTTTGCTGTCAACAAGTTCTGCCCGCGAACAGCGCATTGTTATGCCTGGTCAAAGAACCAAAATATCAACCTCCTCTGTCAGGAAATATTTTTATCCAAGTCCTGACAATGGTCGTCAAGGCATCCAGGGCCGGTGCTAGGTCTCTGGGCACTTGAGGTTATTGAAACATCGGATCGTTAATTAAACTACTCACCTTGATTGAAGACTGAGAGTGCCGTTGTCTCCTTCGATATCTATTGTAACTTCTTCTCCAGGCACCTCAGCAAGCTGACATCTATATTTGAGTGCCGTTTTTTGAAAGTTATATATATATATCCAACAATTTTTGCAGGCAGTCCATCAACAGGATAAACCCCAATATGTCCAATCTCCACCTGCATCACCTTCAACATCAACATCCTCATTTGGGACGCTGTGTAGTCCAGCATTGCATTTCCTTAGCCGATGCGACTCCCTCGATGAGTCCATGAGCAAAACAACTTCTGTCGCTGGTGCCGCTGCTGCTGTTGCGGGTGAATTCTCATCATTGAAGGGGATCAAGTAGTCTAAGCGTTTCAAACAACAATTGTCTGTGGAACAAGATTTTGCAAGAGGAAGAAAATATGACAGCTGCCACCCTGTAGCAAATCGCATAACTGAAGCCATGACAGCTATGATCGCAGTAGATTTACGTCTTACATCCACAGTTAATATACCCAGTTTTATAAGATTAGTTAAGGTCATGTGTCCACGGTACCGAATTTCATAACAATTGTACTTTCCAGGACAGCAATTCCAGAACTGTACCTTGATGTCGAAAGAAAAGTGATCTGTGGTCTCCAAAATGCCAGTGTACCGACTATTCATATAACAACAGATATGTGGACAAGCGGAACTGGTCAAACAAAAGCTTATATGACTGTGACTGTGACTGTGAATATTTTGGATATGTGATATGGATATGCATGATGTGTTGGCCAACTGGCTGACACCACTACAACTGTCCACAGGCTTTGTGGTTTCAGATAGTGGAAGTAAAATTTGACCATATACCTTGTTGTGCGCACACAATCGACTTGGTGGTGCAGCAATTCTTGAAAAATGACAGATCAGTGCAGGAAATGCTTTGTGTGGCACATAAAATCAGCGGGCATTTCCGGCATTTGGCTTCCGCCTGTCGAACTTTGCATGACCTGCAAGAAAAGTTCCATTTGCCATCACACCAACTAAAGCAAGAGGTAGTAATTAGGTGCAATTCACGCACAATAAATACAGACAAAGGGCCGGATCCAGAGCTACATTTCAATGTGTAGCGTATTTTTTATGCACTGCCCTAGGCACTCCCCTCGGCTGTACATACTTTTGCCGGTTTACGTTTGCCAAACCTTACCTTAACTTTTCAAAGCGTAACTACTGACGTACGTAAAGGCTTCACATACTTACGTGCCTAGGCACGCCCATACTGTACGATTTAAATGCCTCACCCCGCCTCCGAAGCGTAATTACGGGTATCGTATGGATGTCACGCCCCTTCGTTCATAGTTACGCTGTTGATACGAGGCAGGTACGTACGTTCAGAGTTACATGGCATAACATCATGCTCAGTACATACAAAACAACGTCACCGTTGTTAAATATGCTAGTGTACATAGCTCGGGATCTACCCCAAAGACTGTAATACATATCAAATTAACACACCCAGGAGAGAAACCAAAAACAAGAATACTCACAGAGGAAGCAGACACAGTAAACCATCAGAAAAATTTGACAATTAAAACACAAGTCACTGCTTTTAAAATCCAAATTGCCGCATTTACAATGAGAACCACCATCTTTTACATACATTCCACTGGCGTTTTGATGGTTTAAAAATCCTCCACACATTACCAGCATTTTAAAATTGACCCATTAAACCGTGCAATAGTAATTGTGACAATTTGGGCCTCTAAACCACCATAAAAAAATGTCAATGTTCAGCGGATTCAAACCACCGCCAAACACGCTTTTTAGTAAATTTAGTCCCAGATATCCATTCTCTTCTCTATTCTACTGTATCCTACTAACTTTGGGCCATATCCAAAGCCACGTTTCCATAACGTTTCAAGACCTAGCGTGTTTACGCTAAAGTATTTACTATTCGCTCCCCTAGGCACTCCCCTCGCACGTACGTACTTTGGCCATTTTACGTTTGCCAAACCCTACCTTAACTTTACGCTGCTTAAGTACTAACTTACGTACCTGTGAAACGTAGGTACATGCCTTAGCACGCCCATACTGTATGATTTAAATGCCTCACTCCGCCTCCGAAGTGTAATTACGGGTGTCATATGGTTGCCACGCCCCTTTGTTCGTAGTTATGCTGTTGATGCGAGGTAGGTACATACGATCACAGTTACATGTCGTAACATCTGCCTTGCGAATGCTCAGTAAATGCAAAACAGCGTTTTTACGTCAGCAGGTAGCTTTAATACGCTAGCGTACTTAGTTCTGGATCTACCCTTTTAGCACATGTACCTGATTGTTTAATATGTAGCTATAAGTAATACAAAACAGATAATAAAGATGTGCAGTAGTTTATGTTCCCAAGGCTGGACAATCCGGTTAGTGTGTTATGCTGCGACATTATACGGTGATAATAATTTTCTTCCATCATTGTTGTGTGTATTTCATATGGATTTATGCACTGCATATTATGCTAAACTTTAATATGATATCAGTGCTTTTTGTTTTCTTTTTTCTGATTTCTCTCAGCTTGCCATTGGATAAATATCTTCAATTACAGACTATAAGGTATGCAATGAAGGAGATTAACAGCAACCCCAACCTACTTCCTAACATCAGTTTGGGCTTTCATATTTATGATTCTTGCCGGGTATTCCAGAAGGAACTAGAAGGTACTCTGTGGATGATAACTGGGCAGAACAAAGCTATAGCCAACTTCCAGTGCCAAAAGAGGAAGCAACTGGCTGCTCTCATCGGCTATTCTACATCTACAGACTCCATACTAATGGCCCACATTTTGAAGGTGCTCATGTACCCGCAAGTATGTTTTATTATTATTATTATTATTATTATTATTATTATTATTATTATTAGTCAAAGGCCTGTCAAAATTACAGGAAAAACAGTTTCCCATTCATGTGTCTCCAGCCTCCCAGTATTTCACATTCATGTAATTCCAGCCCACAGTATTCCCTATTATGTGTTTACAGCCTCCAGTATTCCCCATCATGTTTATCCAGCTGCCAGTATTCCTCATTATATGTCTCTAGTTCCCAGTATGCCCTATTATGTTTCTCCAGCTCTGAGTATTCCCCATCATGTGTCTCCAGCTCCCAATTTTCCCTATCATGTGTCTCCAGCTCCTAGTTTTCTTCATTTATGTGTCTCCAGTCTTCCAGAATTTCCCATCATGTCTCTTCAGCTTCCAGTATCCCACATCATATGTCTTCAGGTCCCTAGTATTCCCCATCATGTCTCTCCAGTATCTCCAGTATTCCCCATCATGTGTCTCTAAATTGGCATCTGGATCAGTTATCCCTCCGATTTCCCATTTTTACTGCACATTGAAATATGAAACACTTTTAATTTACAAGCAAAACCCATCCACCTAATCCAGATTTAAATTAGTTTCATCACTTCTTCTATGCTGCAATATAGATATATTTTGAACACATTTTTCAATTTATGTATATGTTGATACATACTGATATATATTAATTTACCAAACTTGAGTCTTTGCATTCAAAGACCAAATTCTGGGTGCTAAAAATGATTAAAAGAGTATACAAATTTTATGGACAATAACAATAAAATACAACACAAATACAATGCACTGGATCCAGACCTCCATAACCACTGTGATCGATACTGTATCCTCGTTGGGTAAGGGTCTCCACTGAGAATGGCCCTATTTTAAAAAGGCTGTTTTCTCCCAACCAATTTGGAATTGGAGAGGCAAAGCATTTTATTCTCCCTGGAAGGAAGCTTACACGCTGAATAGTAAGTATACATTTTACTCCAACCCTTTCCCTAAGCCTAACCCTATCTCTCCCCTTCCATGACCCTAACCCTCACTCTCCCTTCCCCACAGCCTGACACTAACCTCTTCCTTCCCCACATCCTTACCCTAACCTCTTTCTTCCCCATAGCCTGACCCTAATCCTCCCCTCCCTACAACCTAACCCTAACACACTCCTCCCCACAGCCTAACCCTAAGACTCCACTTCCATAACCCTAACCCTCCCTTTTCAAAAACCTAACCCTAAAAGTCCCCAGAGTGGTTTCTCACGTCTCTGGTGGGGTCTGTGGTGAGCAACGGATGTGATGGGTGTAGAGGGCGAGTGTGACGGGACTGATAAAGGAA
>WWET01001734.1:243347-260343 GCA_011038615.1 Limnodynastes dumerilii | reverse complement strand
TGGGGAATACTGCGGGAGGAAGGGAGGAAGTAGGGAAACTGGAGGCATATTATGGGGAATACTGGGGGGGAGGAGGGGAACTGGAGGAATATTGTGGGGAACACTGGGGGAAGGAGGGGAATTGGAGGCATATTATAGGGAATACTGGGGGGGAGGAGGGGAACTGGAGGCATATTATGGGGAATGTACAAAAGAAAATAATCAGACTTTTTCCCTGCGCTCTAAGAATATCGCCAGGGAACTAACAAGGTCAAACGGACCACCTCCGATCAATCATAAATGTGCAAAAGAAAGTGTTAGTAGTCCCCAAAAGTCCAACAGAAGTCAAACAAGGCGCTTTTTCTTTATGCAGTTTATGGATGATGGTAATTCTTTCTTTAACAGTCTCCCAATACAGTTTCTCCCCACAATTTTTGGTTATAGGTTCGTACAAAAAAATAGAAAAAAAAGAAAGATTTAGAACATCAAATCTTTTATTTTCTTAAGCTAACACATAACCACATATGACATAGACAGGCTAAAAAAACATAAATGACCTTGACAGGCTAAAATTAATGTGAATGACCACTAGGGGTCAATGTACCCTATGTAGCAGGGGATCGTAGTTGGAAACAGCGCTGTAAAACCAATCCCTTGCCTTTTAGAGGAGCCCCGGTAGTCAGACCAAACACGTGGATTTGAAAGAAAGCAGCTCCCCTTATAACCGCTGACGCGTTTCAGCCGTATTCCACAGCCTTTATCAATGTGCATAAGGGGAACATGTGAGAGTGGAGTTTTTAAATCCCAACCTCCATTAACATTGGAGCAAAGAGCCAGCTTTCTTAACGTCATGCATAAGTATTTAAAACCACAAATTCACAGTACTTTTTTATATGCAAGTACTGTAAACAAACAACACGCCAAGTTCTGGGAATATACATACTTTCCTCCTTTCACAAATCAAAGGTTCCGTTAGGTGTACAAGATAAATTAAGGTGACAACATATTAGCCATGATTATTTGTGCAACATGTAGCGATTATTATAAAAAATGGTATGAGATACATTGTAGATAATGTAGGATATATTGTTGACATCCAACATCAAACAGGCAATCAAAGTATTTCTCTAAAAACGTATACAATCTGATCCATATAATACAAATGAAAAAAATACATATACATAAATGTGCAAAATCAGCCGCTTTTTTTTCTTAAAGCGGCAAGTAAAACAAGAAGTATTTTTTTCTTTAAAAGCGGCAATGCCAATAATAATTGTTAGATGAACCTGCTTTTAGCTAAAAGAAGAAAGTGCTAACTTATATAGAAAAACAAATGGAACACTCGGTATTTAGAAGAACAATTGCTCATCAAAAACAGATGATTCACACTATAAAACGTCCAAACATTATCAGTCAACATACCATAATCAATAATGCCAATAATTCTTTGGATATTGAATGGAGAAGGATTCACAGAACTAGTTGAGAGTAACAACAGGTAAAATGGGACTACAAAATAACTCCATGGATGTGGCCGCAAAGCACACCTCCCATGGTGTGAAATACATAATATGCCCATTGGAAGCACTGAATATACATAATGAATAATAGAGTATACACAAAATTACAAAAAATAACACTTTAACTCAAAATCTGAATTTAAACCATTGGGGTGAAGGGATTGAAAATCAAATACATGCTTCATTTCTGTCATCTGTTTTTGATGAGCAATTGTTGTTCTAAATACAGAGTGTTCCATTTGTTTTTCTATATAAGTTAGCACTTTCTTCTTTCAGCTAAAAGCAGGTTCATCTAACAACTATTATTGGCATTGCCGTTTTTAAAGAAAAAATACTTCTTGTTTTACTTGCCGCTTTAAGAAAAAAAAAACAATAAGAAAAAGCAAATGTATACAATATAGGCAGCATTCTAGTCTCCACTATACAAATCCCATTTCATCCTAAAAATGCAATACAATACATACCATATATCTTAGGGACAAATACATTACAGACATTGGGGTAGATCCAGAACTACAGCCGTCTTCCATAGACGGATGTAATTCAATGAACAATAGCTACTGTGCATGCGTAGTAGCTATCGTACGTAATCTGCGTATTGTTTCGATATGTAGATTGCGTATATGCGGTCTTTTAGGGTACGCACAGGATACGCAGATTACGTACAATAGCTGCTACGCATGCGCAGTAGCTATTGTTCATTGAATTACGTCCGTCTATGCAAGATGGACGTAGTTCTGGATCTACCCCAATGTCTGAGGTATGTGTCCCTAAGATATATGGTCTGTATTGTATTGCATTTTTAGGATGATATGGGATTTGTATAGTGGAGACTAGAATGCTGCCTGTATTGTATACATTTGCTTTTTTTTTTATTGTGGTTACAAGATTGTGTTTTATGATGATTACATGGATACTATACTCTAGAAACTCTAATGACAAATTGTTAAACAGGTAGGCGCAAATTTAAAGTTTGCAGGGAGGGGACGAACACCCTAGCACCGGCCCTGAGCCCACTTTGAGTGACTTTCCTCTCTTAATTTCAAGCTCCTTCTTAAATCTGGATCCAGCCCATTGTGACAATATGTAAACAATATTTGCTACTTAGTATTATATTAGTATTAATATATGTTTCCTAATAAAATTACTAAAACACAGCTGCTAATCACATCAGATACCCACGATGTCGGCCAACCCAAAATAGAAGTAAAAGGGTTATATTAATGGTATATGCTCTTAATAAGGTGAATGATATAAAAGATTTCTTAAGTATTGGATATCATATCTTCATAAACATGGGCAAATATACAATACTGCTCCTTAAACCATAATCACTCTAAGGTTGTTAATACCAACACTAGTTGAGGTGGCAACATAGTATTATATTTGGAGAAGGAACGTGTGTCCTCTACTGAAGGACCCATAATTATGCAAGAAGAGATTTATCATGGATTAAAAGGGGGTATCCATATTTAAATATAAGGGGGAGGGAGAGAAGGGGTTATACTTGTTGAAACCCTATATATATATATATATATATATATAAATATATATACAGGAGATGCATGGACAAGGATAAACTTCCATGGTGTGTAGTAGTCTTGCCTATATAGCTTAAAGGAATGGGCTCTCATTGGGCCAGATCCAAAGCTACGTTTCAATTACGTTTCAAGACGTAGCGTATTTACCATGCACTCCCCTAGACCCTTTGGCAGTTTTACGTTTGCTGAACCCTACCTTAACTTTACATTGCGTAAGTACTAAGGTTCGTACATGCTACACGTACATAACTGCCTAAGCACGCCCATACTGTATGATTTAAATGCCTCACCCCGCCTCCGAAATGTAATCACAGGTGTCGTATGGATGTCACGCCCTTTTGTTCGTAGTTACGCTGTTGATACGTGGCTGGTACGTATGTTCAGAGTTACGTGGCGCAACATCTGCCGTGTGCATGCGCAGTAAATACTAATGGGCGATTTTACGTCAGTGGCTAGCATAAAATCGATCTCGTACGTAGTTCTGGATCTACCCCATTAAGTCTAGGCGATAGATCCAGCTCAATTCCTTTTCCTAAGCGATCCCCTGCTCTTTGATTTTTTTTACTACTCTCTCTAAAATGAAATCCTTCAGGCCCATGGGGTTAAAGTTGTGAGTTTAATAATAATGTCGGGCAACAGGAGTCAATGGTTTCAACTTGACTGCATCAGTCCTACTGTTGATGATACAGTTGCTTTGTTCCAACAGTCTCACTTTAAACTGGAGTATGGTTTTACCCACATAGCATTTGCCAAAGGGGCATTTTAGGCAATAACCTACATGTGTGGAATCACAGTTACATAGGTGGTTTAGAAATAGGCCTACGGTGATTGTGAACCAGGCTGTCCCGTAGGTTCCTGGCCCGCCGCCAGCACATACTGATGTGTCCACCCAGCGCTTGTTTAAAATCTTGGTCAGACATAAGGATGTGAGAATATCTTCTAAGAATAGAGGAAATCTCTGGGGCTTGTCTGGAGAAATTTTAAAGGCCTTGGGTTGATATAATCTTTTCAAGAATCTGTTCAACAGCTCATCTGCTCTATATTTGAGGTTTGCCTCCGACAAGCAATTCCTCTTGAGCCTGAGGTATTCACTTCTTGGAATACCACGAATTGTGGCAGGTGGATGTGCACAAGAGCTATGCAGCAGACTGTTGGTGGCTGTGGGTTTGCAGAACAAATCCGTAATCAAATGTCCCTCTGCATCCACCTGTACAGAAATGTCCAAAAAGTCAGTCCTAGATTGGCTCGCGTTGACAGTTAACTTCAAGTTCAAATGATTGGTGTTCAGAAGGTTTCTATCTCTCCCTCCCACAAAATGAAGATGTCATCGATATATATCTCAGCCACATCAGGATATGGCAAGTCACATCCTCATGGGCCTTGATAAAGACATGCTCATATTCCAACCAACCCAAGTAAAGGCTGGCATACGTGGTCTCACAGGAACTGGCCATCGCCGTCCCACGAATTTGGAGATAATATTGCCCATCAAACATAAAAAAGTTTCATGTGAACACAAACCTAAGAAGGTCCAACAGAAACACATTAAAGTCATTGGGCCAGATCCAGAACAACGCTTGTGAGCGAATTTACGTGTGGCGGAGAAGTAAAATCGCCTTTTGATAAGTACTGCGCATGCGCACCATAGAAAATACGCTCAGTAACGTAGCGTAATTGTGAACGTATGGGTCATTCACGTATGTGTCACGTAAATACTTACGTGTGGGTGTGCCAATTTTACGTGAGTCTAAAATATGTCTGAAATACGTTAAGTAGGCGGAGGTTTGTATTTAAAGTGTACAATATGGGCGTGCTTAGCTGCGTAAATTCGTATTGCCCATACGTACGTGTGCGGATCACTGCGGTTACGTTGGCAAAAGTTAAGGTAGGGTTTGAAAAGCGTATCTTGACAAAATACGTACATTCAAGGGGTGTGCCTAGGGGAGTGTATAGAAGGTACGCACATGAAAATACGCTAAGCGAGTAAACATGCGGCAAACGTAATTCTGGATCTACCCCACTGTCTGTCCTGGTCCTAAGGAAGTAAGCTGTCGCCTCTATTCCATTAGAATAGAGAGGTAACGGCGCTCTCACTATATAGAAAATAAAATAAAACTAATAATAATATTACAATAAGAATTTCGTTAATTAGCTGTGATGGTCGAAGATAGACAACGTTGATGAAATAACAAAAAACTTTTTAATAAAACATAAATATTATAAAATCAATTATAAATGAACGACCCTTTTAGTTGTAAAACAATAATCAGCAAATTGATAGCATAGAAGTAATACTTAACAGACTCGGTGAAGGGCATAGACACACGGGAGGGGAAAGGTCCTCAAGGTGATTGTAATCCCCTATAGGTTCCCGATCTAGTCTTGCATAAATGCCTTCAGATGTTATTCCATATGCTGGTGGCCAACCTAGCAATTAGAAAATTTGCTGATAAAAAATGAGCTGATATTGAACAGTGTAGTGTTTCCTACAATGGAAGTATAGATAGTTGGCAGGAGTCCAACAGCTGATATAAAGTACACTCCATATTGTATGTGGGGAGGAGCTTCTGTGGTACTTTGGAAATCAGCGGAATTTTTTGTATTCCCAAATGTCCCAGTAATTGAGCGTAGGCTGCAGTTGGATAGCACAGCCTCCACTGTCAACGAGCAATGTAAGTCCAAGTATTGGAACAGAGGTAAGGGCAATATCTGTAACCGCATTCAGACTTCACCGAGGGAGCTCCAGATAGTAACCACGCGTGTAGTCAAGAGTGACACGTCCTGCCTCCGTATGTAGAAAAAGTCTGTATAAGTGTCGGACAGATTGCAATGTTCCGGAGGTAGATTCAAATAAGCTCAAGGAAGGGGTCGCTCCAAATATAATACCTGCGACGCGTTTCGTGCCGTCAAGGCACTTTTTCAAGCAGAATTAAGACCGTCTTTCTGCTCCACCTATTTAAAGGGCTGATCCAATTAATTAGGCAACAGCTGAGGTTGCTATTATCGTCAGCACAGGAGTAAGACAAGATGTTACATACAATGTATTAAAATAATTAATATAATAGATAAATAAGTTTCTTTGTTTCATCAGCGTTGAAATATTTAGACTTACAACATAGTAAATGACCTATATTTATAGAAGGTAAGTATTCTAGTAACCATGGGCCTGATCCAGAGCTACGAAATTGTCCGATTTCGAGCGAGCGTACGACCGTTTTTTGCGTATTTTCGTACGAAAATACGCACTGCGCATGCTCAGTATGACAACTTCCGGTCGGCTGGACGACATGAGCGGATAGCGGTCGTATTGTGAGCGAAGTGTTCGCTCGAGGGGCGTGCGTTCAGTACGACGGTCGCCCGGGCGCTCGTTTTACTACACGGAGGCGGGGATAGCCATTTAAATTGTACAGTATGGGCTTGCTAAACCCGTATGCTTTGCGTATTATGTGCGAAAATTCGTACGGCCGACGGTAGTACCTAGTGTAGGGTATAGCCGCCGTAAGCAAGTACTTTACAATGGGAGTGTTAGGGGCGTGTATGTTTATACGCACGGGCGAACGTACGCATTCGCCCGTCGGACGGCACCGTCGTAGCTCTGGATCAGGCCCATAGGGCCGGATCTACGCCGGCTGAAGTTAGGGTAGCCTTCAGTCGGCGTAAGGGAGTGTAAATACACTCCAACAAGGGGGAGTGTCAGAGCAGAGCAGCGATGTTACGCTGAGCGCTACAGCGCTCAGTGTAACATCGTAGCTCTGGATCAGGCCCCATGACACCGAGTATAAACTCAAATGCAGATGATATATATCACATGATATGCCATTCAAAAACGGCAGTAACACATGATATGATTTATATAATACATCTTATATTTATTTATTTATTTATACATTACCCATAATAAATAACACAATCAATCAGCTTCTAAATCTTGGAAGCAAAAGACTTAAATGTCAATATTTACAAAAAATCATTATAAGGGTCCCCATGGACACACAGGCCACCCATAAGCATTCTTTAAGAGATTAATAGATGTATACATTCTCTCCATTAGCAAATAATAAAGGATTGTATAACTAATATATCTGCCACATAACATGTGGTGTTCCAATCATAAGGACAAATAAAGGAATATACTATGTAATTGTAAACCTTTGGTTTCTCAATACAAGTAAGGACATAACAAACAGTAAAAGAGTAGCGAAGATAGTGTATATATAGACATTAGAAGATATATATATACACATATGCCTCCAGGTGATGAAAAGTTGTGACTAAATAAAAAGCATATGTCGAAGCTGGAATCTTGGTAAAGGATGATACAGCTACATATGAATACATATGCAAAACACCTGTAAACACATAGACAACTCAACACATGTTCCTAAACTATTGCGCATATACACATATATACACACATATACATATACACACGTACACATGTAATCCCCATGCCAGCAAGCAATGGGGAACTGTATAAACAGGACAATCCGAAGAAGATCTTATAATCAATTTACATATACATATATATTCTCTCAGGATCAGACGGTAGGTGGGATATTAAAACACATCTTAAGCTATCCAGGTTTTAATGTTATCTAGGCTCTTTACCCATATATAGATTTTTTATTATTTTTTGTGTAGATATCAGATGCTAAAGATGAATAATAGATCCTTAGAATCCCAGCGTAGTGAACTCCAATGCCTCATTGAGGCCGTCTGGCATAAGAGTCTGTAGCTGTAAAATCCACTTTATCTCCGCACGGCATAGTTTATTAAATCTGTTGCCACCTCGAGAGGTGGGTGGGATTATTTTGATAACAAACGCCTGGAGTCCAGCCGGATCAGCACCGTGTACCTGCCAGAAATGTTTAGAGATACTATGTGTAGGGGATTTGTTGACTATATTCCTCCGGTGTTCACGCACCCTTTCCTTCAGTGACCGCGTCGTACGCCCCACATATTGGAGTCGACATGGGCACTGAAGGAGGTATACCACATAGTTAGTCTCGCAATTTGCAAAGTGAGTTATGGGATACTGCTTCTGTGTGACAGTAGAATCAAAATGGGTAGATCGATGGGAAATAATATCACAGGTTAAACAACGAGTCTTACCACATTTAAAGCACCCATTTGGCCTTTGAGGGAGCCAACTGGTACTAGATGTAGAGCCGGCAGGACTTTATTTAAACTCGCTAGGAGACAGTATATTTTTCAGATTTTGATTTCTTTTAAAGATTATTTTAGGAGCACTATCTAGTACATTCTTTAGAACCGAATCACTCTTCAATATTGAATAGTGTTTATTAATGATTTTTTTTGACAGAATGGGATTTACTGTTAAATTTAGAAATGAATGAAACAGATGAGCTGAAATCACGTCTAAGGCAATCAGTAGTTTCTTTGGGTACTTTAGGAGAAAGGAGGTCCATCCTATCGATAGACTGTACCTCTGCAAAAGAGCGTTTTAACAGATTGTCAGGATAACCTCTGGTCTTATATCGGTCCAGAAGATCCTGTGACTGAGATTTAAATGCTTCGTCCGAGGAACAATTACGCTTAATACGGCACAATTGCCCCTTGGGTATGTGGTTTACCCATGGACGGTGGTGTCCACTGTTAAAGTGTAGAAAATGATTAACATCCACCGTCTTAATGAATGTTTTGGAGCAAATAGTGGAGTCATCGATATAAAGACTGAGGTCCAGGAAGCTGATGGCGGAGTCACTCCAGTTGAGTGTGAAGGTTAAATTAAAATTATTAGTGTTAAGGTATTCAACAAACTCCAAAATTGAAAAATAACGTGTATCCCAAATTAAAAATAAATCGTCTATGTACCTCCTGTATAGCACCAGACTCGCTCCGAACACCCCACCCACAGGTACTTGTTCTCAAACTTTCCCATGTAGAGGTTGGCAAAGCTCGGAGCGAATCTGGTGCCCATCGCGGTGCCAAGCACCTGGAGGTACATATTCGTGTTAAAAGAAAAATAATTATGCTGTAAAATGAACAACATAGCTTGTGATAGAAAATTGGAAAACTCTGGAGTGACTCCGTCATCATACCTTGACGGCACGAAACGCGTTGCAGGTATTATATTTGGAGCGACCCCTTCCTTGAGCTTATTTGAATCTACCTCCGGAACATTGCAATCTGTCCGACACTTATACAGACTTTTTCTACATACGGAGGCAGGACGTGTCACTCTTGACTACGTGCGTGGTTACTATCTGGAGCTCCCTCGGTGAAGTCTGAATGCGGTTACAGATATTGCCCTTACCTCTGTTCCAATACTTGGACTTACATTGCTCTTTGACAGTGGAGGCTGCAGCCTACGCTCAATTACTGGGACATTTGGGAATACAAAAAATTCCGCTGACTTCCAAAGTACCACAGAAGCTCCTCCCCACATACAATATGGAGTGTACTTTATATCAGCTGTTGGAATCCTGCCAGCTATCTATACTTCCATTGTAGGAAACACTACACTGTTCAATATCAGCTCATTTTTTATCAGCAAATTTTCTAATTGCTAGGTTGGCCACCAGCATATGGCATAACATCTGAAGGCATTTATGCAAGACTAGATCGGGAACCTATAGGGGATTACAATCACCTCGAGGACCTTTCCCCTCCCGTGTGTCTATGCCCTTCACCGAGTCTGTTAAGTATTACTTCTATACTATCAATTTGCTGATTATTGTTTTACAACTAAAAGGGTCGTTCATTTATAACTGATTTTATAATATTTATGTTTTATTAAAAAGTTTTTTGTTATTTCATCAGCGTTGTCCATCACAGCTAATTAACAAAATTCTTATTGTAATATTATTATAAGTTTTATATAGAGCCTCTGCGCTGCCTTAAATTCTTTTTAGTCGCCTCTATTCCTGTTTCGTGGCTTATACTTGTGTAAAGTGACTCCACGTCTCATGTGACTAACCAAGTACCTGAGGAAATATACAAATTCGGTAGGTCCGTGGGGTCCCTAATATAAGACGCAAATGAAGGTACAAAATCACGGAGATGAAAGTCAATGTATTTACTTGCATTCTCCGTGAGCAAACCAATCCCCAAGACCATTGATCGACCAGGTGAATTGTTCAGGTCCTTATGGACATTAGATAATAAGTAAAAAGTTGCTGTTTTTTAGACAAGTAACAGTAAGAAACTTGAAATCGTTATGTGACTACAGTGTCCGGGAAGTAAAGGCTCCACGGGGCCGCAGCAGCCAGTACAGTGCCGCCGGTTTCATCACTGCACTGGCTGCCGCTGCCCCGCGTGGGGCCTTTACTTCCCGGACACTGTAGTCACATACACAGTGCCCGAACTGCTGCGTCCAGGAACAGTGTATGTGTTGCTATGGCAACACAGCGCCATTTTCAGCGTGAAAATGGCATGTCTGTGTCGCCTAAGGCCCCGCAAAACCTAGAGCCGCCCCTGGCTGCCGAGGCCACAGGACCACATTACCCCCCTTGTCAGAGGGCTTCACTATTGTATCTGTCCAGTTTCCAATTTCTTTTAAAGCAGCTACCTCCTCTTTCGTTAAATTTCGCAAATGATTTTAATATGATATAAAATTTGATATATTTTATTACTATTACTGTTGATTTTTCCTTGGGTTAACTCATTGTGACCCTACATCTGGATGTAGGGGTGTGTGCACATAAAGGTAGTAACTTGGAAGTTTTCTTTAAACTTCTTTTGTTTTTTAGCGATTAACCCTAAGACTACCCTACTAAACTACATCCCCTCCCCAACACTACCATGTCCGGTCGTCTGAGTGTCAGGTCCGGCAGCGGGTCCATGGCAGGATTTTCATGATGGGGCCATATTCTAAAATACACACAGCCGACAATTAGTGAACATGAGTGTTCGCAGTGGCGTATGCAACCCGTTCCCAAGTCTGGATCCGCTCCTATGTGCAATGAGTTTGCTACATTAATATCTCAACCAATGAAAACATTCTTTTATTGTACCAAATAATCCATTTAGTTATGGAATACAGCTCAATGCTACGCAAAAAACCACCAAGCTAAAGACCTTTATTACTTTTAAAACTTTTATGTAGTCTTCAGACTGCTTTGACCCTCTCTACATTATTTTTAATTAAGGTGATTTAGCGATTGGTGATTTTATTTTTCTGTATACCTATTTTTTCCTTTTTACATTATTCTACTGAACATTTTATATATAGTTTCCATACATTATTTTCCATCACTTGATAATTTTTTTACACCTGACAAAAAGGAGAAGCAGCAATACCAGAGAAGTGGAATCCAAGCCATAAAACAGTGATATTGAAAGGGATCCCAAGACGTGATTCTTATGCAATCAGATCCCCGGGCAATAATTGTGTGAGGCAAACAATATATTGGTAGCTGTGCAATAGCACTCTTAATAACCACCCCCCTTGAATGAACAGATTTCAAATACCTATGGAAATTTTTCTATGGAACCTCTGGCAGCAGTGGCAGCGGAGGTCCAACACATCTAGACATCCATTTGAGAGTGTGGAAGTCACTCCCCTTGCTCCTTAGGATATCTGCCGGGTGACCCTTACCTTAAGATATCTCGCCCCGCTGTTGGTTTTTCAACCAGGACGGAATTCTGCATTCAAAGGATCTAGATCTGTCCTGAGAAAGAAACAGCACCTGCACCGCTTTGCAAGAGGTAGCGTTTTGCAATAATACACCCTTCACACTAAAAACCTGGGTCTCCCCCACAGCTACAACCTGGGTTGTAGCCTTTCACACTGTAACCGAGTCAGCAGAGGTAGACAGTGCTCTCCATCCCCCAATTTACATATTTTTAATGGAACCTGGGCTGAATTACATCTTTCACACCACAGCTGGGGTCAGGTCATCCCGGGAATAACCCTGGTATTGACCAGGGTCGCGGACCCAAGGCAACAGACCTGGGTTGACCCTTTCACACAGACACCCGACCAGGGTTATTTCCGAATCCATAGTTCATTGTGAAAGGGGTATTATAGGACAGGATAATGCCCTCTTGTAGGAAATCTAATTCCAATCTTTTATAAGTATAATATACCTTAGCTGACCTGTATACATCTCTGCTCAAATCTCAGTTTCATCCATCCAGTGTGAAGTTATTTTTGAAATAATATAATATTATGTAATCTTTAAGACAGGAAAAGGGTGCCACCTACTGGCCAGATACAAATAGTCCTCATCAGCAACAATGTGGTTTACTAAAGAGTAAGCAAGTATAGTGAAAGAAAAAAAGATGGCTTTTAGTAAAAGCAAACTTAGAATAATGATGACAAAGAGGGGATATTTTGCAAAGCAGAAGAAGGTTTTTAGGACAGGAAAGGCACAAGCTGTGGTAATATTGGTACGAAAATAGGACAAAAGCTGAAAGTTGAAAAAATAAAGGTTATAGTAAGACACAAATGGAGAGTGGGAGTTTTGTTGTTACAAGAACGGTTACCAGGGTGCAGAGTCTAACTATTGCGTGGTGTTCACCAGAGCCCCTGATGGTGAGAATGGACTGAAACTGCACCCCAACAGCAGGTCACAGTCCCCAGAACCAAACTCATATAGTGAGAGGGAGATAGAATCGAAACAGGGCTAGGAGACTACAAAGGTACAAAGATGGCCCAGACCAGCAATAACTAGGAATACAGATAAGTGCAGGTGGAGTGGCACAGAACCAGTACAAGACTGGAATACCAATAAATGCAGGTGGAGTGGCACAGAACCAGTACAGGACTGGAATACAGATAAGTGCAGGTGAAGAAGCACAGTACCAGCACAGGACTGGATATAGTTTGTGCAGGTAGAATAAGCACAGAATCTTTAAACACAGGAGTATACAAGTGGTGCAGGTGGAAATAGCACAGCGGTTAACCAGTTCAAGACTGGAGAATACAATAGGTGCAGGTGGAAACAGCACATGTACCAGCACAAGGCCGGATATAAACTGACAGTACAAATACAGAGAGAGGGGCTCGCACACAACAAATGGCAGGTAACTTCACTCACACCAGGAATCCAGGGCACACAGGAGAGACACAGCAGGGAAACAAAGGGCACTCAGAATCAGAATTAAGGACAGAAATCCAACAGGAGCACAGATAGCAACGCTAGAAGCTGAAGCTATGACCGGCCAGGAGGCAATCAGGTGTCAGGTATTTAAGGGGAGAGCCATATCCCCATTGGCTGCTGACACAGCTAAGGAATCCCAGCTGCAGGGTAACTAGCCAGGATCCCTAGCAAGAAAGAATTCTGCAGGGGAAACCAGGACCGGAGTACCCTGCTACAATACAATGCCATATGCAGCGTGTAACATTATACCCTCCTCTGGAAAGTGGATTCCAGACGCCTCCTGGAAACCCTAAGATGAAATCTCAAGAGACTACTATTTCTCTTGGATAGACTTTCCTCTTAAAAGCCGGACCAAGAGGTAAGTTCTGCGGGAACACTATGGCAGAAGGAATTAGTCTGAGTCAAATACAGGAATGTAAAAGTAGTCAGGATGTTCATACTCTTGGGCCAAGGAGCACACTGGCAAACCACGGACTGACTTTGGGTATGACCAGAAAGTAAGGTAGCTTGAAGAAACTTGCCCCTAGGTGGGATGGCAGTTTGTAGTTGGATTTGACACTTAGAGGATGACCTGGAACCAGTACACTCAGGTTGGCGGCCTCGGGCTGGGCAGCACTGTGATGCACCTCGGGCTGGGCAGCTCTATGAGGCTCCTCAGGCTGGGCAGCTCTGTGAGGCTCCTCAGGCTGGGCAGCTCTATGAGGCTCCTCAGGCTGGGCAGCTCTGTGAGGCTCCTCAGGCTGGGTATCTGTGAGGCTCCTCGGGCTGGGCAGCTCTACGAGGCTCCTCAGACTGGGCAGCTCTATGAAGCTCCTCGGGCTGAGCAGCTCTGTGAGGCTCCTCGGGCTGGGCAGCTCTGTGAGGCTCCTCGGGCTGGGCAGCTCTGTGAGGCACCTTGGGCTGGGCAGCTCTGTGAGGCACCTTGGGCTGGACAGCTCTGTGAGGCACCTCCGGCTGGGCAGGTTTGTGAGGCACCTCGGGCTCAGCAGCACTGTGATAAGAGTCTGCAGACTGGGTAGTCTGGCTCATTGACTCAAGGAAATCCGCTACAGGTGAGGTCTCAGAAGCACGGGCCCCCGACATTGGGTTCTGGAGTAGATACTCCAATTAAGGCAAGTGGGGTACGCACCTCGCCATTAAAGACGTAATGGCACTGAGAACCGGGCGATTAGACACCCCGCCTGGGATTGCACGACTAGACACCCCGCCTGGGGTTGCAGGACTGGACACCCCACCTGGGGTTGCTGGACTGGACACCCATCTGGGGTTGCTGGACTGGGCTTACGAACAGGACATTACTGCAAGAAGTTCTCTGAACTAGCACAGTAGAGGCAAAGTCTGTTATCTAACCTAAACTGGTTCTCCTCCAATGTGAGTAGTGGATGGTGACCACCTCTGGTCCTGGAAATGGTGGTAGCTTGCTGGAGAACCCTGGAATTGACAGGCTCTTGGGGGCTACCAAAACTGTGATTAGAGAGTAAATTGGAGCCAGGACAAGGATCCTCCATTGAAGAGATGATATTCTTTTTAGGCCGGACTGGAACTGGAGGCACACAGAAATTAGCTTGAATTGAGGGCTTAGAAGATGGCCCCTAGTTAGGTGAGATAGGTAGCCCCATAGGAAAGTGGGTTTGTACTGAACCCCGGAAGTCATTTGCACAAGGTGTTCAGGACTTACCAACCTCTGCAGTAAACCAGGCAACAAACACAGGACTTGGGATAACTGGAAACAGAGCAACAGGACTTCACTGTGGAGTGACTGAAGGAGCTGGACTTCCAAAGCAGGTGGTGATAACGCTAAGAGATCCATACTTGTCCCAGGCAGGCCTGAGCTGACAGGAGTCTGTTGTAAGTCGGGTATGTCAGTATATAGGCCGGTCATCATGTTACGAGAACAGTTACCATGGCGCGGAAGCTAACTATTGGGTGGTGTTCGCCAGAGTCCCTGATGGTGGGGATGGACTGGAGCTGCGCCTCAACAGCAGGTCACGGCCCCCAGAACTGAACTCATATAGTGAGAGGGAGATAGAACTGATACAGGGCTAGGAGACTACAAAGGTACAAAGATGAGGCCCAGACCAGTAATGACTAGGAATACAGAAGAATACAGGTGGAGTGGCACAGAACCAGTACAGGACTGGAATACAGATAAATGCAGTAGTGTAACACTTGTTGAGGGTGATAGGGCTTTGGTAGATGACCTCACCTATTATTTTTGTTCAAAGTTTACAAAAGAAAGAGAGGGGAAGGGGCAACATTTAAATAGGAAGACTATTGATACAAAGGTGGCAAATTCTAGTCCTTTCACTGAGGAGCAGATATTAAAAGAAATCTAAAAGCAAAAGTGGACAAATCAATGGGACCAGATGGAATACATTCTAACATACTAAAAGAGCTTAAAGGGGTGCTAGTGTGGAGAGTCACTTACCTGCTTCAGTAGATGTCAGACAGGAAGGTTTGGCGGGTGAGTGGCAGCTGTCTCACCAGCGCATGAATCTTCAAAGATTCGGCACCAACCCTTCCAGGTAGCATAAAAGTCGCTGTGGAGGAGCAGAGCTCAGGCTGTGGCGATATGGTGATCCATATTAGAGGAAAATGGTTTTTGAAGCAGAATTGGCTAGAAGAAGGAGAGAAACAGGGAGAAATAATGGATGTCAGCCAGTTAACCATAGCCATGCAAAAAAACTTTGTCTCCTGAGTTTCTGGATTTAAGCACAGGTGGGAGCAGGTCACATCCTCCCTTAACCACAAGGTATCCTCTGCAGTATTCCTCCTTAGATCAGCAAGACCGCATTTACGCAATCTTCGTAAGTAAAAGATACGTAGATAACGTAAAAAATGTACTACGCATGCGCAGTAGGAAAGAACGCTAAACACAGGACATCTGGTATTCTGCATACGGCCCACTGTGTTCAGTTCTATAGACCATGGATCGGATTCACAGATCCGGTGTGAGTTAGGTGCAGACAGACCCGTACCTAACTCACCCGTCTTGCCCCCCTTTTAGGTACCTTATGGCACTTACGAGTGCTATAGGACTACCTTAACTATCTGTGCAATGTCCGCACGGATAGTTAAGGTAGTCTTATGGCATATTTCAAAGGAGAAGATAAATTAGAACACAAGGGCATGAGTATAAACTGGAGGGTGGTAGATTCAGAGGAAATGTAAGGAAATGCAGTTAACAAATGGAATAACCTCCCATCTGAGGTGGTTGAGGCAGCACAGTTTAAGCATGGGGTAAATATAAGGGTAGCCTCAATCTCAAACAAAAATGGGTCAAATAGGGTCTAGGGTCAGTATAGTTTTAAAAAACAACTGGGCAGACTGGATGAGCCCTGTGGCTTTTATCTAAAGTCACTTTTTATGTTTCTATGTAACTTTTTGGTGGATTATATGGGTAAAAGCGGACAAAAGGAAAAATATGCACAGTTTCGGTAATATTCTAGGACAGTGTTGGCCAACCTGTGACACTCCAGGTGTTGTGAAACTAAGAGTCCCAGCATGCCTTAACTGCAAAAGCATAGCGGATACCTGACAAAGCATGATGGAAAATGTAGTTTCACAACACCTGGAGTGTCACAGGTTAGCCAACACTGTTCTAGGACTACCACAAAATAAAAATGTTGAACTTTTTTTGTCATGTTTCTAAAGAATTTTTTTGTAGTTTAAATGGCGCCTAGAGGAGAGAGAGGCCTGTTTCAGCCACACCCCCTGCATTGTAAGCAAGCTGTCAGAGGCTGACAGCTTTAAACAGTGCTTGTTACTCCATGTATGAGTATTATACTGTAGTGCTCAGCACTCATACATTTAGTGCCGAGTACTGTTCTAAGCTGTCCGCCTCTGACAGCTTCTATTAGACTGCAAGCCTGCCCAGCTCCCTGCCCCC
>WWET01001734.1:210656-223834 GCA_011038615.1 Limnodynastes dumerilii | reverse complement strand
TTATTATATATTTATTTATCTTTTGTTTTTCAGATGCTGTTCTCCTTTTGTTTATCTTTCACTTTTCTGGAACCATGCGAAACGCACTGTCTTGCTTTGGCGTGTATCCTTCCTAACTCATACAGAACATTGAGATTGGAAACTACTTTTATTTTTTAGTCTGTATTTTAAGTAACCATCTTAGGTTATATAAAGGAATTCCAGCTATAAAATATATAAGGCACTATTCAATTAGCCAGAGTCTTGGGATTGGCGTGACATATGCTGTTTCCTGTCCTGTATGGTAATGGCTCAGTGGACTCAGCACAATTCTTGATTACCTTTCATAGTTCATGCTCTGCCAGTGTTTTAGGAACATTTAATAGGGTTTAAAACTATTATTTAAAAAAAAAAAAATCTTTCTTACAAGCCAAATTGTATTTAAGGGTTAACTGTTCTTTAATAAATGTGAGCCTGATTCAGAAATAGGCACTGAAGGGGACTTACAGAAGTCTGTCGCCTAAGTCCCCTTGACATGTAACATTGGCGCAGTTCCGTGGTAGGAGCCGGCCCTTTAACTCCGCAGATCTGCGCTGAGAAGTTAAGGTAGGTGTCCGGACCGCCATATGAAAGAGGGGAGTCACAGGACGTCTTCCATGTCGAATAATAGATGTGCACAGAAGTCGCAGAGAGATCTGAATCGGGCCCTATAAGTTTATATACTGTAACTTCATAAATGATCCATCTTTTTAATTAGAGACAGGTTTACCACAGCGGTCTTGATTGCAGTAAACATTTAACCAAATGTATCAAATGTTTTTGTATCTTAACGGCAGATCAGGTTTTTTGGTCTGTGGAACATCTTGGTCCTCCAAAAATGGATAATAGACCTTGCGCTGGTGAGTCACATTTATATTTCTGAGCAGTTATCCTGCCTGATAGTCTTTCAGGATTCACAATTACAATTTAGCTACTTTTCCCCTGCGTATTTTTAGGTACGGATGAACTGCGCATGCATGGTAACTTTTTTTTTACGCAAGCTACAGTGAATTTAGGCACGGAAATACATTACGCACGGACTTTACATCCATGTGTAATGAGTTACGTCCGAAGGGGCGTGCCAGACATCCGTACGTGTTAAGTGAAAGTGGGTGGGGGGGAGGCATTTTTATTGGCCTAATATGGGTGCGGTTAGGAAAGTACGTAAGAACTTTAGAAACTTAAGCTCAAATATACGCATGTAGAGTTAAGGTTGCCCTGTGGTGGCGGAAGTCTGCCTAAGTCCGTAATTTCGAGGGGCGTGTCATGGGTGTTGCTTTTCAACGTAGGTGCGTATCTTTGTGAATCCGATTTCTTCCACACTCATTGAACTCATTCCCTGATACACTGTGTGGAACGCTTTTCCTTGTCTAAAACACTTTCCTCTAAACTCCAACTCTCAAGCATCCCATAAGCTCATCCTTCCAGACCGGCTTCAAATTGCTCCACCTTCCTCTTATATTGTTTCTGCCCTTTATACCTCCCAATGTTCTTTCCATTTTACATGGTTTAAAAACCAACACATTTTATTTCCATACCCACTATGCTATGACTGAATCGGGTGTGGGTCCCCACTTAGAATGGCCCTATTTCGATAGGGCCATTTTCTCCCAGACAGTTTCAAACTCGAGGAGGCATAGCAATCGATCCACGGAGCACTGAGCTTTCGGTGCTCCGAAAGATAAGGAAAAAAACGACCCCAATCCTTTATCTAATTCTAACCCCTCCTCTCCCGCAGCCTGATCCTAACCCTCCTTTTCCCGCACCCTGGAGAGGTTACTCACCTTTCCCGGCGGTATTTCCGAATCAGAATGGGTGAGTACGCCGATCGCCATACTCACCCATATTAAAAAAAAAATTCTAAACTTATTTATTCGAAATATTTATTCGAAATATTCGAGTATTCGAAATAGGGAACTTTCAGATGTCCCTATTTCAGAAATCAAATTTTCTAACCAGAGACTGACAATTGACTGAATCATACCGACCATTAAGCACTTTGCAACCTGATTGGTCCATTTTGCAATAAATAGCACTCTCATGTATCAAACCATATAGCCATAACAATTATCTATAACATTCTTGATGTAACTATTTGATTGGTTGTCATTGCCAACTCCCCAAATTTTATTTTCTGGTTATATAACACTTTTGTAGATGAATAATACATTTGTAGTCCCAGAAAAGGACGTAGAGAGACTTGGATTTACAGCGGTAAGCTTCTGATCATGGTGATTGTACTGTTTTTTTCTTGCAGAATTTGTGCACTTTGATCAGCGCCTCAAGCAAGTTTCTACAGCTTCAACACCTGTGGCGCACACAAGACTCTGGTCAAGCTAGCGCACTCACCTGGGGCATGGCCACGTACACATGTGCCAGTAAGATGTTTTTCTTTATGATGGAAGGAAAGGGCTACCTATAATAGACACTCAGTAGCAGCCATTTTGTGTCAGACTTTATATTTACCCTATGAACTGTCTAGAAACCAGGGACCTCACTGAGGGGTAACGTGTGTATGTGTTGCCTGTGTGATGTCACTAACTGGTAGTATATTTTTAGGCTGAATTCTAGTTCATTTGAACACAAATAAACTATAACACTATATATTATATTTTTTTTCCTTTTTATTGTAAATGGCTTCTGTGTGTATATACTGTATATAAGTAATGTATGTGGAACTGTGTACCATAAGAGAAACTTTAAGCAAGGTAACACTCAAAAATCAAAAACAAGACATATCTGAACCAAATTTCAGACACCCCTACTGAGGACTTATAGGACCCAATTCAATTAACTGCAAAGACAGGAATAAGTGCAAAGTGTGCCTATTGCCGTCTTTAACAGTAAAAAAAAAAAAAAATCATGGCTTTTAATACGCACCTTTATGAATATAAAATATATTAGGAGATGTAGAAAAGAAAAATAAGTAAAGTTTTCCAACTCTAATTTTTACAATAGTAAGTTTGTATTCGACTGGCACGGTGAATTTATGTAAGTATTGCTCAATCTTCAAATGCCAGAGCAAGCCCAACTATTGGTGGTTTTAATGCTCTGTACTTAGGCTGTCTTATCTCACAAATGCTTAGGATTTGATATATGATTAGGATTCTAATAATTTTTTGGTTACTTTTGTTAATTATAAATCAAAGAAAGCCGAAGAATATCCATCTGCTTCTTAATTGAGTTAATGTGTTGCTTTGCATAGCTGTGAATCATGAGGATAGTAAAGATCCTAAATATACGCACAATTCTCATTTGAGAAACAAAGCTGTTCCTAAATATACGCACCTGGAGAAAAGAACGTTCTTGGCTCCTAAGAAGCTAGGGATGTGGTTAGCATTTTTCTTTAGTATTTGTGAATTGTTCTTACTGATCTAGGTTGTGCGTATATTTAGGAACGTTCCTAAATTCTTTCTTAAGTGTGAATCAGGTCCTTAGTGTATGAACCACCCTGGGATGGTGGATCTAAGGACTCATAGGACCAGACACTAGAATACAGTCAGCGGTTGCTTCTGAAAAGGCTGTTTATCACAGTAAGAGCAAATTTGGAAGTTGAAATACACTGAGGTGCTTAGTGGATGTGTAATGATGTAGTTTGGACCAGGTATGGGGATAGTGCAAAGTCTGGTGTCAAATAATATTGTAACCAATGATCCTGTTGCTAAGTATTTGAGGTGGTGAATGACACTGGTAAGATAAGCTCTGCTAGGTTTTATGATCTGAACACACTTGCTTTTGAAAAACCTTTTTAGCAATACATCCTGCTTCAGAGCTTGCTGTATCACTGTCCCCGTTCAGAAATAAGCTGTGGTGCAGATACAAACTGCCTTTACCCTTATTATAATTATTAATGTACATATTTCTAACCTGAAGAAAATCTCCCAATAATGTTTTAGGATTTTTAAATAAAAAATAATGATAAATATGCAGCATAATAATTATACTATAATTATTCTTCAGTACTACAACTAAATATCATAATTTTTTTTTATTTATTTAATTCACAGCTAGAATATTCACAACACTGATGACCACAGGGGACAAGGCAGGTATGTTATAGAGCAGGTGGTATGTAAAATAAATAGACTGAAGACACATGTACAGCATCTGGTAAAGTGAAAGTGGTGTTGTTCTTAGAATGCCTTTCTGGTATCTGATTAGCTGCTTTTTACTGAAACCTTGTGTATTGTCATCAATAAAGATATTAAATAGCATTGATCCAAGAACATATCCCTGGAGAACTCCACTGGTAACCTTTCCATCTTCAGAAGGGATTCCATTTACTCCAACCCTCTGTTGCTTATCCTGCAACCAAGATCGTGTCCATGCTACTAGCTTGGATTCCAGTCCCAAATTTTCCTGCTTATTTAACAGTCTGTGATGTGTCTGCCAAAATCCTTACCGCAATCTAGATAAGCCATGTCTACAGCTCCCAATTATCTACTTCATTAGTGACCCAAAAAAGTCACTAAGCCTGCCCCAACCCCCAGTGAATCCATGCGACTTGGGATTGTGTAATGTTGCTGGATTTAAGATATTCTATTTCCATCAATTTCATTACTATTGAAGTAATGCTCGCTCGACAGTAGTCACTTCTTCCCAACTCACACCTTTATGCAGAGGAATTACATTTGCTATTTTGCGGTCTACTGGAATGACTACTGTTACTAGTGACTGGTAGAATAATTGTGTTAATGGTTTTACAAGCATCCCTTTAAGCTCGTTTAGTATGCTAGGATGCATCCCATCTGGCAGCTTTGAAAGTTCTGTTAAACCTGCTCCTTGGTGAAAGGACTTGTAATTACTTCCTTTGTATCATCATTTTTGAAGTTTGACTGTGGCCTCTTCCCCTCTCTTTCTTTTGTGAATATTAAACAAATGATGTCACTTTAAATAGAATTTTTCTATCTTAACACACCCAATAGATATTCTGTCATCAACCAGAATGTACTAGTTCCCCTGTGATGTCACCACTTCATAGAAAAGTAGGAGGGTGACTTTGTAGCAGTGACCCTCTGATGTCATCAACATCTGATGAAGTTATATAGCTAAATATTTAAATGATGTAACTCTGTTTTTGCAGTTCTCCTACGGTTCGTTGTGATGTTGCTTCTCAATATCTGGGTCACGGTGGTTATCCTAAAATACAGGAAGAAGACGGAGGAGAGAGATGACAAGAAAAAAGACTAGTCTGCCTCCCAGACCCTCAGTGCTTTATGCTGACCGTTTCTGATCCGCTAACAATCAACCCGCTATCAGTAACCAAGCAGGAAGGATGTATTATACATATGTAATTAATATCCTGCTCTGTGTTACTATATCATATGACTCCTTGAGCTACAAGCAGTGAGAAAGCCTTATGTTTACACTATATGGAAGCTACTGCAATAAGTAAAATGCAATTATACTGTTTAATTAGGAAAATACAATATAGGTCAGTAAATTGTTCAGGTTTTGAATCATTTCACCAAAACCAATCATTAGCCTGAGCTGTAGCAAATAAAACTCAAGAGCCCGTGTGTGCGAAGCCATTTCTTGTAATAAAATTAGGGGAATATACACAGCTATGGGGTGTTGAGGATGCTGATCTCCCTTTTACTGATCATAGCTGACAAAGCTATTCAGATGGTATGATGTGCTGCCACCTAGGGGACAAAGCCCAATGGAGCATCATAGTTATTTCGGTAATTGATGGAGTTCAGTGCTGCTTATCTAATGTAACACCATTAAAAGTGAATGGTAGCTGAACACGCTCATTAATCATGATAAAAGCTTCTTTATCACTTGCATGTGGATCTAAGGGTTCATAGTACCAGCTGCGTAGAACGCAGACAGTGGTCTGTACAGCTCTTGCTTTTTAACACAGGAAAAGCACAGTTGACATACACTGAGGCACTGAGTTTGTGTGGTTTGGAACAGGGACAGAGCTAATAGTCTGTTACCAGAGTAACAGAGAGTATAGTGATTGGTGCTCCTGTTACTGCACTGTGACAACCACAGGATTAATTATTTGGGGTGGTAGATGGCCCTGGCAGAATTACCCAGGGTTCCCTCTGATAAAGGGCAGTGGGTGTAGATGCTAGTATTGATGTGTGGTGGTAGGACTTGTTTATGTTTTTGCTTTAATGTAGTCAATTTCTATTATTAATTAACATGCTCATTATGCTACGAACAACTAGCTTTTGAAACGTTTTCTTCAGCGGGCTGAGAAATGAACCGGAATGTGGAATCTGCTTTTAAACAGTAAGGGCCAAATTTACTAAGCTAAGTGGAGATGTTGCAAATAGCAACCATTCAGATTCTAGTTGACATTTTCTAGTATGTAATAGGAAAGTGAGAGCTTTTCCAAACCCGCAGCTTAGTAAATGTGGCCCCAACGGGCATATTCAATTGACCACTAAGGCAGGAATAAGTGAGAATTGTGCCTATTCCTATCTATTATGGTAACCAAATTTTCAGATTTGAATACACACCTCTATGGGGCGCAACATAAAAAAAAAACCCGGCGATGTCAACTTGCAAATTAAGGTCCACAGTCATATGAATCTGCCCCTAAGACCCAGTTCTAAATTATGCCAATATATTATGCCTCTTCACGTCCTCAGGGATTCTCCCCAGATTTGGTTTCCCCAGGTACACAGTCCTGGAGAAATTTTAAACTCCCTCTCTATGGGCTAGATTTACTAAACTGTAGAAAATTGGAGATGTTGCCCATAGCAACCAATCAGATTCTAGCTCTCACTCTTCTATTACATACTAGAGAATGTCAGCTAGAATCTGATAGACAACAGTTAAATTAGAGTTTTCCAAATGCTAGACCACATGTAACCAACCTGTGGCACTCCATGTGATGTTGAACTACAATTTCCATCATGCATTTGTTGGGAATTAAGTCTATAGAATAGGAAAAATTAGGTGACATTGGGCCGTGTCCACACTTAAAAAAGAAGCTTGAATTTAAGGACCGGAATCCCAGTCAAAGCTACTGCGTATGCGTGCTAACTCTTTTACGCTATCTACGTAAAAGACGAAATGTTACGTAGATAACGTGAGAGGTACTACACTCATAAAATGAAAAATTTGGGACTGAAAATCCAGTCCTAAGAGAGGAAAGTTTCTCCTGGGCAAAACCATGTTGATTTTAGGGGGAGTCAAATTAATTGTATTCTTTGCATGCAGGAATATATCTTTACAGCTTTACTATCACACTGTTATTTAGACTTGGGATAGGAAACATCAGCTCTCAACTCTAATACTGTTTGCAACAGATGAAATATGACTCCCCTGCAATCAACATGGTTTAGCCCAGGAGTAACTTTCCTCTCTTAATTTCACGCTCATTCTTAAGTCTGGATCCAGCCCATTGTGTCTGCTTTCCCCTGTATAATGTTTTATTTTACAACATTGATGTATTTCTTTTATTCTTTTCAAATAACTGTATATCCTGGTACAAACATTTTTTATATTAAACTATTAAAGTCCTTTAATAACAGGCTTAAGTTTGTTTTTTTTTCCCCATTGTACATTTTTTGTAACTTTTATAACAAGGCTGCACCCAAAGAATTGACACTCCAGAGAGCATGGTCAGACAGATGGTGTAACAGAGGGTATAAGTCAATGTTCCAGGGGCAGTGAGGGGTGGTTGACCTAAAACCTAATGAAGAAATTTGTTCTGCAGAGAACTGAGTGAGAGAGGAAATGAGGTTCATTGATGGAAAGCAGCATTCATGTTTTGACTATGTACCGGATCCAGAACCTCGCACCCTTTCCGTATGTGAGGGGGTCTCCACATGGAAGAGGGGAGTGAATTTCCCCGGTTCCCCCCCCCCCCCCTGTGAGGACTTTATGGCAGAGACGCTGCTCATGCTAGCAAATAATGAAGTAGTTCACATGTAGCAATTCGCAGTTGATAATTGACAAGCCCAGGAAGAGAGTGAACATCTTCTCAGGATGTTAAACATCAAATATGTCAATAGGGGGAGTCATTGGAATACAGGCGTAAATACCAGGTCGTGTTTCTCATACCCATATATATTTGACGTATCTCAGGGGATAGACCACTTATATATGACTCCTAATAAAAAAAAAAGCCTCCACTTTGTGCTCCCTGTCCAGAGACCTCCATCAACTCCATCCGAAATATTGTAAAAAGCTTTTCCTCAAATATAGAAAAAGGGATTGGGCTTTAACAAGTCCAGTAGCTGCAGCTCCAAACACCAGGAGATTTCTGCAGCCACTTATCACACGTTGAAAGTATGACAAGATATAAAGCAATTCCCACTCTAGACAGAAAGGAACAAAATGTAACAACGTTGCTTCTGCAAAGAATTTTACTCTAAATCAGAAATGCCGAATATTAGGATAATCACAAACAATGAAATAAACCTTCATCTGCTTGTTGACATTTAGGACACAATTGTGTTTCTCCCACACCCATTAATTAACGCCTATTGGGAGAAAGAAACATAAGCTTTGTGAAAGATATTCAAAAACAATTCCTAGGGCCAGATTTACTAAGCTGCAGGTTTGGTAAAGCGGAGATGTTGCCCATAGCAACCAGATTCTAGCTGACATTCTCTAGAATGTAATAGGAAAGTGAGAGCTAGATTCTGATTGGTTGGTATGGGCAACATCTCCACTTTTCCAAACCCACAGCTTAGTAAATCTGGACCCTGGTGTCTAGTAGTGGTGAGCAGGCTTCTGGAGTGTGGCAGGGCCTGAGAGTGAATCAACATTAAGGGAAGGAAAGTACAGAAACCCCAGGGACACTCCCGACCTTATCTGGGAATGATCAATCTACTCTCTAAGCATACGATAATGGGAGGTTATAGCTTTAAAGTGAGGGGGAGGCAGCAGCAAAAGGCAGTCTGATTGGTTACTCCAGTCGGAATCCAAAAATCCTTAAATAACAGACTATATAATGTTTGGCCTGTAAAATGCCATGGGATAGGCACGGATTGTGTCATACTTATCCACTGTTTCACAAAACTTTAATGCTCGTTTATGTTGACTATTAACAAAATGGTGAATGATAGAAGCACCTCCCACCCTCCAAGCAGTAAATGGGTAGGCAGCTGCGCCATGTTGAAAGCCGGGATTTTATAGGAAGGGAAGAAAAATTGACCTGTAAGCGTTGATACAAATTTTGGTCCGGATTCAAAGTTACATAGTTTTCGTCTTACGTATGTTGCTTTAAGAATTGAGCTACTACGCATGCGTAGTAGCTTATTTACGCTATCTACGTACCATTTCTGTACGTAGATGGCGTAACCGTGGTCTAAAGAATTCTTAAAGCAACGTACGCAAGACGAAAGCTACGCAACTGTGAATCCGGACCTTTGTGCTGTAATAAATGTCAGGTGCGTCTGGTACTCCATAAAAGCGGGTTTTTCAAGGAGGTGCAAGTGTTACGTTTCAGTATCGTGAGGCCAGTCACAACGGTATCTCAGCCCAGATGCATTACTGTAATCAGTTGTTTGGGAAATTTACACCTCCGTTCTCCCTGGATTCACACACCTTCTTAAACTGATTTGAGGCCTGTCCCCCTTCCTAAGGAAGCAATGAATGAATAATGGTGTTAATGGTCTGAGTATCTTGTTTGGATAGAAGATGGGAAGGATTTGCAGAAGATATCTCATCTTGGGGAATTAAATCAGTTTTATAAGACTCGCACACCCCAAGTAGAACAGCAGATAGTCCCAACTATTAATATCCTGCGATAATTCCTTAACCAAAGGGCCACCTGTTAATGGACCTTTTATGTATTTCAGGGACAGTCAAGAGGAACAGCTTTGCTTCATGGTGCACTGTTCCTGAAAAGGGAGCTGCAGGCATCCAGCAGCAGTAGGGAATATGACAGAGTTGGAGGCAGCCTAGCACTGTCTGCAACGATCACCGAGTCACTTACATTCTGGATATGCACAATTTAGTGTTATGGCGTGAAGGTGAGAGATACATCGCTTATTTATATTGAAAAAATTATAATGTGACTGGTACTCCGTAAAGCGGGATGCAGATGCCGGTATAAAGGGGCGGCTTTCGAGCATGATGCAGTTGAAAGCTGAGTTTCAGCTGCACCATTCCCGATTACATTTTAAAAAATGAAAATCAAATTGTTCCCAGAACAGGTACCATTTAGAATGGCCCATTTTCAAAAAGGTACCTGTTCTGGTTAGTATTAGGCTGCGAGACAGAAAGGAGTTAGGGTTAGGCTTCGGAGAGGGGAGGGTTAGGATTAAGGGTTAGGGGAGGATAAGACTGCAGAATGAGGATGTTAGGGAAGGGTTAAGGCTAGGCTGCGGAGATCAAAAGGATAGGCTGCAGAACAAGGATGATTAGAGGTGGGTTAAGATTAGGCTGTGGGGAGGGGTTAGGGTTAAGCTGCAGCAAGAGAATGCTTAGGGTTAATAAAACTTACCTGCATTCAGCTATTCAAAAATGGAGCGCAGTGGCCATCTTTTCTCAGTGCAGACTACCAAAAAGTGAGAGATTTTCTAACCGGCAAACCACATCCACTAGAGCCACAGTGCCAGGACATAGACATCAGAGGTTGTCAAGCAATCTTAAATTATTATCCAATAGATATCCAAAATTTCCTTAAGTCCATGTACAAGCAATGTAATGCAAAGCCAAGATTTAGCACTCTGTCTGCTTAGAATAATGATGTGTGTTGAATTAATGACTTACCTGTTGATTGGTACATTCGGTACCTATGATATTTCCTAAAAACGTAATGATGTGGACGAGCCTATTGGAGAACAATTGGTCAGTGGGCAAAATGCAACATTATTAGGGGACAAAGGGGGTTACAAAAAAAAAAAAACCACACAAAAACCCCCAGACACTGAAGACTACATGTTATATTTTATTGTCAATATGGTTAACATTTTATCATACTGCATTCTGTATAAAAACATGCACTTTGAGGGATATTTAGGCATACAGCATGAATGAGCCCACATAAATTATTTATATAGAATTTTTTTTCAATAAGACCATGTAAAAATATTTCATATAAGCACCTATGAGGTCCTTATATTTTTTATTTTTTATTTTTATTTTTACATCCCAGCTAAACATTCTTCAAATGCTCTTTACGAAATGTATTCTATACCTTAAGTCCGGTGCTAGAGAACACTTCTTGAAATATTAAAATACATCTACAGTATGACTGAAGCTTGTGACAGCTTATGGTTTTATGTGCGTGTGCTAGGAACACTTTAAAAACAAAAATAAACAAAACATTTATTAAATCACAGATATTCTTTTTTTTCTTTCCCCTCCAGCAATAAAAACACACAACAAGGCCAAAACAAAGGGTACACATAAGGCGTACCCTTTGTGTACAGCATGAAACGCAATGGAGGCGGCCATTTTGTGGCAAGAATCTCTATTCCAGGCCTGGGCAACCTGCGGCTCTCCAGGTGTTGTGAAACTACGAGTGCCAGCATGCTTTACCTAGCTTAGGCATAGCTGATAACCGACAAAGCATGCTGGGATTCGTAGTTTCACAACACCTGGAGAGCCACAGGTTGCTCAGGTCTTACATAATTGTACAGACTCCTTGCTGCTTTGTATTTATGATTGTATGGTCATCTTTACAACGTGCATCAAGCCTGTCAATATTGAACTAGATCTCCACTTTTATTGCTAACGTTTAAGTGTGTACATTTATAGCTACTGCAGGAATCTAAACAGCTACTAAACCAAATCAAGTATTATAAAACAGTGTATCCACACAGGTCTAATGATCAAACAGAAGGAACCATACATGTTTAAGGCAACTACTCGTAACATTAGTTATTCTTATAGATAAGAACTCATCGAAACAGACATAGTGCCTTATGTCATCATTTCATAACCTCAGAGCCCATAAATAGAAAGTTACAGCTCTGGAATGATCTTTACACATCTAAAGCAATTACAAAATTGACATATTAACAATAAAGGCTGCATATGGCTGGACAATCTTTTTACGCAGGTTTGTGATCACTATAATTACCGATTAGAATTATCCTACGGAAATAATGTGAACCCATATTCTTAAACTAAACCGGAAAAGTTTTACATTGGTCATCACAGCATATGTTCTTGGGGCATCACATGTTTTATTGTGTTTCAGACCAATATACAACATATAAAAAAATATAAATACAAAAAAACATGACCATTAGCAGTCTGTTAGGCAGCTAACTGGGATCAAAGACTTCACATACACAATAAGTAACAGAGGGTGAATTCATTTTTTTACCATGTAAAAAGGATTATCAACTATTTTCATATGAAGTAGTATCAGCATTTGCATTAAGTAAATTTACAATTCCAAAATACTCATAACATCCAGTGATTAGAGTATTGGCAGAAGTACTGTCCAATTCTGAGATATTACAGTACTTGAACTGCCGACTGTCTGTGCACTATAGTTTACATAAAGCTGTCTGCTTCAAGATTTCCTGTATATGATATGTGATAATACAATGGACAGACTGTAGTTTGTATTAAAGGAAGGGAAATGTGCAGAAGAATGTATCCATAAAAAAGAAAATGTATGCAATTAAAGGCACATTGTTCATATATATTGCAATTTCTATTTTCTCAAACAGCTTAGATTGAACACAAAAAGGAGGAGGATATAGGGGATAATATCACACATGAAAAAAAAACCCACCATAGGTCAACACCAATTTTCCCCACTACCATAAGGCTGCAAGTCCTTTAGCCAGGGATCTGTCTCTTACCTGAAGATTGCAGGAGGACTTAGGCCTAGATTTATGAAATGGAGGAAAATGAAAAAATAGAGATGTTGCCTGTAGCATCCAATCAGATCCTAGCTCACATTTTCTAGTATTTAATAGGAGATGGAGGGCCCGATTCAATTGAGGTGAAAGCGTTCGCTGGTGTATTTTTAACGCTATTTTTTGCAAAATAACGGGCGGTATTTTTTTTTGATATTCAATTATTTTGCAGCGTTAAAAATACACCTTTTTTATCGATAGCGTTAATTAAAAATTCGCCCCTGAGAGGTGCGGATTTTTAACGATGCCCTGTCTTGTGTCCCGACCGGGCATGCTGATGCTTGTAGAACTACAAGCATCAGCATGCCCATGGATGCCAGGGCATGTGGCAGCATGCCCTGCCAGCCAGGGGCCGCTGCGCAGGGG
>WWET01001734.1:176028-201533 GCA_011038615.1 Limnodynastes dumerilii | reverse complement strand
GGTATGGTTCAGCATGCGTAAGGCAGTATCATTACGGACGACTGGTGGGAATGCCCGGGGGAGTGAATAGTATATACGCTTGCGTAAATACGATCCGCGCTAGTTTGTAACACAGAAGTAGGTCAGGATCTGGTTCAATGTTTCAAATTTTGCTAAAATTGGGGAAAAGCGAAGAAACACAAAAATCTACTTGTAATATTTGTATCCTTAAAACCACCTTTAATGGGTTGGTGACTCAACTATAAAAAGCCATTTAGATATTTGAGTCCACGAACCACAATTGTGATGAGAAAAAGCTTGGACTTACCTGGAATATCCGTGGGATTTCTTTGGCATCTGCACGATACACATCAGTCTGAGTGACCTGCCGCACATGGAACAATTTACTGTGAACATAAAAAAAAAATAGAGTTACAATAATGACCTAGAATCCATTCCAAATTCCAGGCGCCACCATTCCAGCCTTGGACACATCCCACAGGTAAACATCTCCTCCTAAGAGAAAATCACTTGTGACTGCCAAATGCATAAAAATAAACAAAATACTTTTAGATTTTCCAGTAAACAACTTTAAAAAACAAAGATAAAAAAAAACACACGTTAAGGAAATGTTTCCTTTAAGACATCAGAATGTTGGAATGTCAGAAATTGGGCTCAGAAAAACTGCTCTAATTTCTCAGCCATGATGCTGATTTCACAACATAGTAGGAAAGCTAGATTGAAGCCCATTAGTAAATTATTTAAGTTTTGTTTATTTACCAATTAGCAGCTGCTGGCTCAGACAATAGAGCTGACATGACCCATACAATTCACATGATCAGTCTTACACTTTCTGTAGGTCAATGAATAGGTGACATGAGCTCCATTGTCTGAACTTGGCAGGAAGCCAGTAGCTTCTAATTGGAACAAACTGTTAATGATTTCTAAAGCCCCACTCAACTTTCTTCAGCAGGTGGGCCTGCCATGCATGCGATTTCCCCATCATGTATGGACGAATTTTCCCTGCTTTTGGAAAGGTATAAATGAGCATCACTGTACATGGACAGAGATAGTGGGCCTGAATGAAATAAGCACGCATGGATTCGCAAAAATACACACCTAAGTAGCAAGGCAACTGCCTTAATACTCCCCTCGTTCTCACGGATCATTAATGACTTCCACATCCACAGGGCAACCTTAACTCTCCATGCGTAACTTTGTGCAGACTTTGCAAACCCAGCCCATATATACTGCCCTGTTTACCCCCACCTAACTACCCACTTACGGAGTAATGGCATGCCCCTTCTTACGGATCTCATTAGGCATGGAGTTAAGCTCTGAGTTCCCGTGCGTAACATCTGGATGCACAAGGCATATATGCGTATATTTAGGTAGGTTATTAAGAGCGAATTAGGTCCATTATGTAGTAGGGGGTACTTACTCCATTATGTAGTAGGGGGTACTTACTCCATTATGTAGTAGGGGGTACTTACTCGATATCTAACACCATGTATGGGTTGGATTGTTCCTTATCCTGCTCACTGTCATAAAATAGAATCTTCTTACTGCTAACAACCACATACTGAAACAAAGAAAACAGGTGGTAAAAAAACAAACATACAAAAAAAAAATCACTAAAGGTGATCATTTACATTCTAATATGGTGTAGAGTTTGCGATGGAAGGCAGTGTTTGGTAAGTCACCAGGCAATCCATAAGTTCTAGGGAGAAATATGTAGAACCAAACATTTCAACAGACTGCAAAAAATAAAATAAAAAATGAACTCACTTTTTTAATCCAGCCAAACTTCTTGGTGTTGCGGACAGGAAGCGACAGCCAGCCCTCCAGTCTGGATTCTGCAGGGATGTGAGAAAAACAGAATTAGACGACAAATATCAGCTGCGTCCCACACAAAAGACCATCACATAGTTATGAACCCAAACGTGTGTTCCGAGCCGGAACAGAACAAAGCTACAAGCATTCCAGGCAAAGCAATGGACTCTGTGGCCTAATTACACTAAATACAGTACTTTCTCCTTATATTGCCTGCTGGGATGATGAGTGGTGGTCAGGGCTAATGTACATGATACCAAATTAAATAAAATACTGCTCATGGGAACTCAAACCAACTTATACAAGATTAATAATAGTTTAAGAATAGTGGAAATATAGTCTATATACTGAAAGTCTGGACAACCGGTTTCATATACAAAACAACTGGCACACAATATTTGTGTAAATGCAGGCGGTATAAAGAGTAAGAACTATAGAATGCAGAATACTCTACATGATGTCCTTGTAGCGCTGTAGTTTGTGAAGAGGCGTGTGTAGGTGAGGCTGGACATTCAGTAAGTGTGTGTGCACGGGCAGCAGAACGCAATCATAGTGTACAGACTGTTCCTATCCGAGCTGGAGACTGAGTACACTGCAATTATTACAGGAGAGAAAGTCAGGTCACTCAGTACACCCCTGGCTGGAAGATTCCTTTCTATTAGATAGGGGTACAGCGGTGCACAGCAGCTTTATTTATAGGGACGAAGGGAAAGCCTAAATCATATAAACTAATGTTTAAACAAATCGTTCAAAGATTTTTTGCCAGTGACCAAACATTAGGACAGAAGGTTTCATCATTTAATGGTCAATAGTTCTTTCCTGGAAGGCCATTTAAGCTGTGTAATTCCTTATCACATGTGGTGGTGATGGCTAAATCCGCAACAGGCTAAATCAATTGGTTGAAAGACTTTTTTTTCAATGGTATCCATGGCAACAAATCACAGAGGACATGATTGGGGTATTTCTCATCCAGGGGATTTCAAGATGTTATATTCAGGGGGCTCCATCTTTTAGTTAATTTAGGTCTTCTGTAGATTAAAGGCTACTTTTGAATGAAACTAATCCTAATAAGCTTACATATCTTTCATGGTCAAATTATGTTTTGGGGTATTTTTTTTTGTGAATAACTAATTGTGAAATCAGAAATATTTACATATTTGACCGTAACTATATTCACAAAGTAATTTTCATGAACAATCCGACAGAGAAACACTAAAAACAAAAACACCCCAGAAGCCACAAATTCCCCCCTCTCCCTGTAATACTGCTACCACATCACCAAACACAATAGACTGGGTTTTTCTAACCCAGGTTAGTGCAGGGTGAATTGCAGGAGTTTAAAGAAAAAAAAAGCCACGTTGTAGGACCATGTCTTACACAGGACTTTAAAAAAAATTAAAAATAAAAAGCAGACCAGAAAGGAGACTGCCAACTAAAGTAGTAGTTGTCTGTTTCCTTTCAGGTCCACCTGCATTTCCGTTATTTACTACTATATAGTTAGTAGTCGCCTGTCTCCTTTCTGGTCCAGAGGATGACTAGAAAGGAGACAGGCAACTACTAAATTCATAGTGAAGAATAGTGGAGCTGCGGCGCACCTGAAAGGAGTCCTACAAGGAATCCTAAAACGCCGCTTGCTCCTTTGTCAGCCATACGGCTCCCGACTGTAGGCTCCTCAATTTGAAGGAGACTTTTGTAGCATCAAAAAACGATATTACATGCTCAGCATATTTCCTTTTACCTTCATTTTGTAACTCAAACAAAAGTCATTTGCCAAGTGTTTACTAACACCTAATATAATACACACTTCAAGGTGTACCCTTACAACAGCAGAGCAGCCATTTTGTGTGCTGAACTAATATTGGTTCATCTTGCAAAATGGCTTCCTCTAAAGAACACATTTCAAGAACAGTGCTTCATCCACAGTAGAGAATGCATGCAGTCAGTAACCATGCCATGCCGATCCCAAACAGCTGGTAAAAAAAAAACTATGTGTGATTAGGTGAGTGGAACAAGTGTTAGACATGGGCCAAAGAAAACACATTATGGGGCCACACAGTGCAGCACACGGGTTGCTCAGCGATGTCACCTTCGTTGTCATCGCTATCGGGATCTGTAGGGGCTTGTGCACAGGGTATTGGTTCCTCCTCTGAGTTCGAATCAGAATCAGAGTTGAAAAGCAAGCGAGAACGGGAGGGCTTAGTGGCAATGCTGACAGAAGTAGAGGAACGCTGATAGGTGAAAGACATGGACTCCGTTGTACGGGAATGTGTGATGTGAACTAAGAACCCAACACAGAATCCGGAAAAGGGAAAAGTGCAGAGACGTTAAAAAGAGATCTTGTAAGTAAAGAAGGGAGATAAATAAACAACACGGATTAAAACACATGTGAGCATCGATCTCGTATGGCTAAAAAACAGTTTGCCATGGTCACATTTTAAAGGCTTTACCGAGTATTCATGGAATACAAGCAGGATCCATTGTGGATTAATAAAACAACTTTAAAATAAAAATGTATGTGAAAACTATTTTAGTTTTATAATGGATTGTGAGACCCTCCAGAACGTATTACTGTTCCAAGGACTTTTATTCTGTAGCACTCTGAATGTGAAATAATTTACTGGCTACAGAACGACTGCCACCAGCAGAGCTCCGCCCCCATGTGCTGTCACACACTGTGACATCACATATAGCAGACCTTCCAACATGACCCATTCCATTAGGTACAATATACTCTGCACCTGAGCTTCCAACTGTCCCTCACCTGGTGAAATGTTATTTAAAAAACAATTTGTCTCTCCACAAAGGTGGTTACCATAGTAACTGACAGTTGGAAACTGAGGAGTATTTTGTATCTAATGGAATGGGTCATGCTGGAGGGTATGATATAGGTGGAGCACTGCAGACCTGCAGTTACGATTCACAGTAGGCTGATGCGCAGGAAGTCATTGTGCAGCCTGGTACAGCTCTCCAGCAGCTAGTATTAGCGGTAAGAGACTAGTGGCAGAGACTCATCTATTTCCTACCGCCGATACCCGCAGCTGGAGAGCTAAGGTGCGTACCATTATTCAGCGATCTAAGAAATAGTGGCAATAATCAATTGATCAGTGGTCTAGAGACTTAGCATGGAGGATCTACATGGCCACCCATTGAGAAAGGGAGGAAAGAGACTACGCTGGTTTCCTGGAGCTAATTTCCGGCAATGACTTCTTCCAGTGTATAGTCGCCACAAAGGGCAAGATTTACTAAGCTGCGGGTTTGGAAATGTGAAGATGTTGCCCATAGCAACCAATCAGATTCTAGCTCTCACTTTTCTATTACATACCAGAGAATGTCAGCTAGAATCTGATTGGTTGCTATGGGCAACATCTCCACTTTTTCAGACCCGCAGCTTAGTAAACCTGGCACAAAGTGTTAGAGACTGTAATGATAACATACAACCATTACTAAGATGTTCAATGAATACCACCAACAAAAACTCCATGGAGATAATCTATTGATGAAAGAACACAACTCATTATTTCAAGTGTAGAAGAAATGAACATATTCTTTTTGAATCTTAATGATAGGTAATGGGTCCCTTTTGTAAAGCTGCCCTAACCTGTTTGGCTTGTCAGATGTTCTACTAGAGTCCATCCCTTGGTACCTGAATGAATGTCATCTCTTCAGACAGGGTAATAAAATACAGGCCTCTGCTCCCGCCCTGACACTCATATCATTTGCCAGACGCCAGCTGTAGAAATTCTTGGCATTAGCTCTCTGTTTTCCTCGGTGTAGTGGAATGTATTTAATCCCTATACTGTCGATTTAGCATTAGAGTCTTCTGCTGCAGCTACCGCTAGGTATCTATGCACAGTGTTCCGAAGCAACAAATGCAGCAAGGTTCACAAAATCTTACTGTGTGTATCTTCCAATAGTGGATTACAGCTAAAAATAAATGATGGGGGCAAGACAACATGTAGAACAAATCTGACAGCCTCCTCCTGCCTATGAAAGAGAAGTCATTTTAAAAAGGCAGAGAACAAGCAAAGTAAAGAGCAGGAGACTAATTGGAAGTGCCCAATAAGATGTGATGGGAATGTTGAGGACTGAGTTTTACCCGGGAACCCATCATCATTGTCAGCGTCACCGTGCCCACTGCCGATGCTAGTGCTGTCCATGCCGATGTGAATGGACTGCAGCTGTGAGCGAAGCTGCTCGATGTCACTGTCCTTGCTGTCTAGTGCCATCTGCAGCTCAATACGGACCTGGCTTTCATCTGCTATTTGCTGTAAAGAAAAGAGGCGGTGACGTTACTTGGAGATCTGGAAACACCCTTGAACACAGTATTAATATTAACAATTGATAAATTGTCCTAACAAGTGCACCATTTAGTATGGAGTCTACTTTTTAAAAGGATGAATAAGAAAGAACAGCTGCGCTTGTTTAGAGTTGTGAATAAATAGTAGAGTAGAGTGCCTAAGTAGATAAACTGATGGTAATATCTACTATGGCACATTGGGCTGGAGCCAGACTTGAAATGAGTTACTCCTGGGCAAAACCATGTTGATTTCAGGGGGAGTCAAGTTAATTGTATTCTTTGCATGCAGGGATATATCTTTGAATTGCTTACTGCACACAGATACTGACCAGCTTTACTATCACACTGTTATTTAGACTTGGGATAGGAAACATCACCTCTCAACTCCAATACTGTTTACAACAGATTAAATATGACTCCCCTGCAATCCACATGGTTTAGCCCAGGTGTAACTTATTTCAAGCACCTAAGTCTGGATCCAGCCTATTGTTGTTATATACAGAATTCATCTTAGTCAAATTTCCCCATCTGGAATTTTACAAACTATTTATCTGTAAAGACTTTGTTCATCTAGAAATTCAAGATATCATTGACACAGTATTGTATATCGATCTTCTGTATGACAATTAGCATACTACTGCAATAATTACAGGTGGCAACCTGAAGATATTAATACTGTTATTTAGACTTGGGATAGGAAACCACCTCTCAACTCTAATACTGTTTGCAACAGATGAAATATGACTCCCCTGCAATCACCATGGTTTAGTCCAGGAGTAACTCATTTCAAGCACTTAAGTCTGGATCCAGCCTATTATTGTTATATACAGAATTCATCTTAGTCAAATTTCTCCATCTGGAATTTTACAAACTATTTATCTGTAAAGACTTTGTTCATCTAGAAATCCAAGATGTCACTGACACAGTATTGTATATCGATCTTCTGTATGGCAATTAGCATACTACTGCAATAATTACAGGTGGCAACCTGATATTAATATTTTGGATTAATCAATTGCGCATTTCAAGGTTTATAAGCTTTTAATTAATTAAAAACCTGTTTTATATACATGTTAGTTATGCATGTTTATGGTAGATGTAATTTAATACATCTATTTATTCACAACTTCAGACAAGCGCAGCTGTTCTTTCTTATTCATTGTTTCTTTCCTAATGAAGATTTTGCACAACTCCCTCAGCGTGCTTCTAGTTTCTGTGTGTGAGTAATAGTGGTTTGGATTGTCTTTTCGGCCTCTCTCAGTAGAACAGGTTTGTGTTCATTATTTTTAATCTATGTTTGGTGCAGCGTTTATTGGTGAAGCAGCGCTAGTCTCAGGGGCATTTTAAGAAGTGAGGGGCCCTTGTGCAGGATTTTTCAGCCCGCGAATAGGGACAGTCCCACCGCTGGGGATGGGGGGCTCATTTGGCATCTATTTCTTCCCTCCAGAAGATCTTAGAGGGAAGAAATAGATGCCAATGGGTCCCCTTCCCTGCCAGCCCTGTGTGCAGGATGAATGCCACAGGGCCCCCTGTTCTGAGGGGCCCGTGTACACTGCACACCCTGCACCCATTATAGATACACCTATGGCTAGTCTTGTTCTTTAATGTTACTTTTAAAAAGGGTCTTTTGCTACTGTAAAAATCTATATGCAAATAATGAGATGTTGACCAGCGCACAGCAAGCTAAAGTATCTTCATATTGTTACGGAACTTTGAGAACTCTTCAACGGAGTCATCTTAAGTTCTAGAACTTCAAAGAATTCTACTGAAGAGGTCCACTCGCTGCGTCTCATAGCACTTATTAGGTGCGGGTGGCTTATTGTGAGTTCTTACCGCTTGCATCTCGTTCATCTCCTTCTGGTACTTAATGACCATATGTGAGAGTTTCTCCCGCTCGGATTTCAGTTCGAGTTGCAACTTCCTATTCTCCTTCTCCTTTCTGCGCACATCGGTATCGGGTCCACCTTTGCTGGTGGGAATTTTCCTGTTCATGATCTCAGCAAGTTTGTTCACAGCCTAATGAGTGGTAAAATAAACACCATATTTAGAAGTAAAAAAACAACAAGTAAAAACACATCACAAAACACAATGACTTAAGTTTTACACGCTTGGCAGCTAACATAATAGATGAGAATCAGTGATTCTTCACCCTTAATTGAATAGCCCCATAATCGTTTTTCCTTCCAGAGAGTTCTACGATTGATGCACAAGTGTGGCATCAGACTATGCTCAAAGTGCAGCAATTACTATGTTGACAAGTCAAGTATCTTCTAGAAGAACACAAATTTGATGAGGCCTAACCATTCCCTCATCTAATGGAGCCTTGTCGCTCATGAACAAGGAGCTGCTAGGTTATCGCACCTGAGTCTTTAGAGTTCTCTCATTCAGCAGCTGCTTCTCATATTGTGCTTTAATGGCCATGATGCTGGTCTCCTCCTCCCGCAGACTCTGAATCTCTGTATGTGGAAATATAGCATTCAGAATATACAATGGTAGAATATCCGGAGACACGACCTGCAGAGAGGTGCTAGGAAAGGGAGATCTGGTAGAATACTATGGGCCATATTCACACAATCTTCTACTTCTTAGGTGCGTATATTTAGGAATGCATGCGTCGTAGGTCATTTATGCAATCTACGTACTAGTTAGATGCGTAGATTGCCTCCGTGTGGTCTTCAAAGACTGCACAGGGTAGTTTAGCTAGAAAGAGGTGGGGTAATGCCGCCTCAGGGAGTGTTTAGGTAGCAGTGGGAGGGGGAAGGGATTTAGATTAGCTGGGGAGGGAGGCAATGTCTGTGCATAGTGTCTTTCTTAAGAAGGAAGCTACGCACAGTAAGATCCTAAGTGCCATAAGGTACCTAAAAATGGGGAGCGGGTTAGGCGCTGGAGGGGTGAGTTAGTTGCGGTTCTGTGCACACAACTCCCTGTTAGGTGTGAATACGGCCCTAGACCTTCTAATCATACAGAAGACTTACGTTCTTCCGCCTCCTTAAGTTTATTGTTCAGATCCTCCTTCTCATTGGCCAGATTAGCCACATCGGTAGTCAGTGTCTTATTAGCATCTTCAAGCTAAGAAAAAAAGTTGAACCAAGTAAAATGAAACTCAAACATATTGGAGTAAAATGAGCTCAAGTAAAATGCACACGTTTAATCACCACAAAGCGGATCTAAACTTTAAGACAACAAAAAATATGAAGCCAAAAGTTCCGTTTCATCCGGTTACGTACAGAGCATATGGTGGCGTATCGCTCCGCGAGCTCCTGCTTGTGACGAGCCATCATCTCCTTGATCTCAAGCTCCTTCATGATCTTCTCTTTCTCCAGGTCGGAATACTGCTCCTCCGCGATGGAGCGCGCCAACTGCTCAGAGTCTGCCTTGGTCAATGTAATTTCCAGCTGTGCGGCCAGAGAATCTCTGAAATATCAAATACTTTTGGTTGAGTGGAAAATCCCACTGCAAGAATATATTGCAATTATAGGCCCACAGACCAATATTCGTAAAAGGATCGTCTTCAGAGATCTATTTTCTTAAAGTACACAATTTTACGCACGCACGTGGCAAGGCAACACCCAGGACACTCCCTCACACGGACAGGTTTTCGTTGACTTACGAGTGCCATAGGTCACCCTTATGTCTACGTGTGTCGTTACGGGCGTACTTCAAGGTACGTACCTGCGTATCTATCTAACCACGCCCTCAAATGCCCATTTAAATGCATCCCCCCGCCCTGTCTCATGTAACTTTGAAAGTTCGGATTTCAACCACGCCCCTCCGCATGCATGTCCCCGAGTGCGATTCCCAAGGACGTGCCTAATGGACTTCCGTGCGTAAATTCAATGTAAATAAAGTTACTAAGCATGCGCAGTTCATCCGATTCTAAAAATACGCACGCAACCCCACGTAAAAAAGGGATCTGTGAATACGACCCAATGTTTTATGTGGTTTAATAAAGTTTGACCTTTTTTTTAATACAAAAAACAAACTAACCTATCAAAAGGAAAGTGGCCAGTTTAGGTGTTGACCCCATTAGATTACTAATTTATTACCTTATACAATCAATCCCACAATGTTTTCTTGCAGGGCCATATCAGCCATCTATAGTATTTATGACCCTTGGACATGGCACAGAGATGCTCAATGGCACAACTGTATGCAATGCAGAGCAAGTTCTAGGCCATGTGCATGGATAAAAAAAGAAAATTCAACCTTGATGTTCTGAAAGCTTTGCTGAAAGCACAGACACAGAATGGAAATAGACTTATTCTTACATTATGATAAATACGCAGGTTGTGAGTAACTGGCGCACTACAGAATACTAACATGCAACAACTAATCTGATTGGTGATCTCTGACTTCTCACCTCTCATCTTGGAGCTCCTGCACTTTCTGTTGAATGTCCTTACAAAGCTTCACCTTCTCCTCACATTCCTCCTTCAACTCCCGCACCTGGGTCTTGTACAGGGTCTTCACAAAGGATACAAAGCAAGGATTACATGTTACATCAATAGGCCTGGCTCTCTGGAAAGGTCATACACAATCTATAGCGCCAGAATTACAAGGATAGTAAAAATATGGGGTCGTATACAGACTACCGGATGTATAACATATACGTCCGATGTTTAGCGTTTTTTTCCTACTGCGCATGCGTAGTACATTTTTTTTTTAAAGTTATCTACGTATCTTTTCCTTACGTAGATTGCGTAAATGCGGTCTGAAAGATACATAGATAACGTAAAAAATTTAGTACACATGCACAGTAAAATGACTAAGATCCTATATATGTTACCAGCGGTGGTTCATGAACAGCTACTGCATTTGATAAAGTGAAATCCAGGATCTGGGCTTGGCAGACACTTACAGAGAAATACTGCTCGGCCTCTAGTTGGTCTTGGAGTTCCTTCATTTGGCCATCAGCATCTTGACGTTCTCTGCACAAAACATGACAGAACAGAAGTTAAGTCTACACATAGAGCCCCAGTCATTTTCTATCATCTCCAAAGCCTATTTAGTACCAGATGCCCACTATGGAGTCATGTCAAGTACTACTATGCATATCATGTAGACACCTTGATTCACACGTAAGGCTTTAGGGTCTTCGTTACACGCAACTAGTAGCAAGACAATTCCCCTGACACGTCCGCGGTTTTCAGCTTTTTAACTGACTTACGCCTTATCTTTAGGTTCTTAGTTGTGTGCGTAGGGCAGCTAATTAAGAACATTTTTGCCTAACTTTGCCCAGATTTCCTCATTTAAAAGCCTCCCTGCACCCAATCTTCTTATCTTCATTCTTAAGTTTTCCCGGCACACGCATTCCTTCTTAAGTCACTATGAGCCTAGAAGAAATAGGTTCGTAATGGCGATTCAGAGCCGTCCCGTTCTTAAGTCCTACGTAAATTGTGTATATTAGGTTACTACGCATGTATAGTATATCCCTTATTAAATATACGCAACAAAAAATATGCAGAATCCTAAGTGTGCATACTCACAATACTTACAACCTATATTTATATTTTCAGGGTTTATGGATGCTGTTTAATTATTTTTGCAGTGATTTTAAGGTGCATTCTACATATGCCATTTAGCCTCCAAATTATTATATTAATTATGTCCTCGACCATTTGGTATTGTACCTCCTGATAACCTTGCCCAATTGCTCTGACTACCAACTGACAGAGGGTCAAGGACCATTGCTACATTTATGATTCACATTCTCTTATTTTACTCAAACTGGCTGCCAACTTTAGTTTGTTACTCTCTCCTTCATAATGTGTTTTCTCTGGGGAAGACCAAAAACCAGGTAGACCATTTTGTGAAATGCGTGTAATCAGAGGATGCCCAAGTCATGACCAGCACTGGACATAAGGGGTGAAATAAATGTGCTAATGTACAAGAAGGTGAAAGAGTAACACTTTTCATCTGTACCTAATGAGTAGCACAGTTAAAGTTTTTGCAATCTATTGATAGCTTACACATATTAGATTAGCTATAGGAGAGCATGGTAACGACATCTTATACATCTATAAATAATTATTTCACACATGATAGCAATACAGTTAAACAAAGGCACAGAGGTTAAGTGCAAGTTGTTAGGAGATAATTGCCGATTGCTTAGAGAGAATAGAAATGTAATTGGAAAGTGGGAAAGGGCAGCACAGTAACACAAGTAGTTAGCACTTCTGCCTCACAGTGTGGAGATCGTGATTTCGATTCCCAGAGTTTACATGGTTTCCCCTGGGTTTGTGTGGCTTCCTTTGGAGTGCTCTGGTTTCCCCACACACACTCCAAAAACATGCAAGTTAATTGGCTGCTGACTGAATATGATCCATAGTGTGTGTGTTTGTGTGTATGAGTTGCGGGCACTTTTGTTTAAAGTATAAGACGCTACATAATACGATGACTATACAAAAACGTTAAAATGTATAATAATCTAAATAATTATAATGATAATTCTAGAATTTTGCGTATTCTATACGTAGTGAGAAGACTTCTTAATAGTGCACAATGTTTTAAGGGAGGATTAAATATTGATCAGCCTCATTAGTTTGTGCATCCAGAAAGGTACATGGAAAGGATGCACATCCAGGGAACTATATAGGTGGAGTGGGGTATAAATGGTGTAAGAGATCAAATTGAAATACAACAGATTGGTTTGTGTTACAGACACGGTTTTCCTTTTTTTCAGCTCCCATGTGTATCATTAATATATTTATAGTAATTGAGTTTGTGGCTTGAAGCCAGGCTAGCCCTGCTTTTCAGTGTACTATGTGTAACCTTGGCATGAAGCATTTCCTGTGAAAGGGAGCGCAGGACAAGGGATGATAATGGAATGTTATCAGTGGTAGGGGGAGGAGCGGTCACCGCGTCCTATCATTACAGCAGTGATATAGAGGGAGTGTTACGGCAAGCGTCTTACTTGCGCAGCTCGCTGTTCTGTTTCTCCAGGCTCGCCCTGATCTCGCTCAGGTGGTTGATCTCCTGCTTCAGCTGTTTCTCGGACATCCTGAGGCTGTTCACCTGCTGCAGCTGCATCTTCAGGTCATTCTGTGTCAGGCTGCGCTTCTGTGTTTCCTGCTCTGTCTTTAAGGTCAGGTTCTTAACCTATCAAAGGAGTTACCAAAGTATGAAAGGTTTCTATACACAATGGACAGTGTAGAGAAAGGTGATTGCATACAAGAACACTGAAAGCTGAATAAATGTTTATTAAGTATAGGACTATAGGTGACTGATGAGAGAGGAAGGGATCTAGATGTGATTAGAGAAAGGGATATGCTAGGACTGGGCTGCCCCATTCAGATGTGCACTGTGTTAATTAACCACTACCAAAGTCTGGCTTCCCACCACTAGGGGTCACCCTAACTTCTCAGTGTCAACAGAACTTCCCAGCATTAGGAATATCTGGATATGTGATCAAAAAGTGGATACGCCTACACTGCACACTGACTAAGAGGGGACGCCCACTTGCCAACTCAGCCACGCCCCTCCGTTGGAAACTTCACTGCTCCTAAGTCTGAATGCATCTCAATCTATTAACATGGAGTCTCCTACAGCTCTGAGCATGTGCAGTGTGGAAAATTGGATTAAATCTGACAAAAGTTCCCACCTATAGACACATAGGCGTATCTATAATTGGTGCAGTGCACACGGGCCCCTCAGAGCAGGGGGCCCTGTGGCATTCATCCTGCATCCAGGGTTGGCAGCGGAAGGGGGCCATTCGGCATCATCTATTTCTTCCCTATCTTCCGGAGGGAAGAAATAGATACTGAATGAGAAGCCCTACCCCTGCTGTGGGACTGTCCCTATTTGCGGGCTAGAAATGGACGGGGCAGTTAGACCCCGCACCTTTTGAGGGGACAGTCCTGTCCTGTCTCAGGTAAGGGGGGGGGGACCATGTACAAAATCCTGCACAAGGGCCCCCTCACTTCTTAAAACACCCCTGTATAGACAGTTTCTCCCTCAATGGAGCCCATCAACGCAGGAGAGTTTTGCGACAACAAAGACAATGCTGTAATAATGAATCTGTCCAATGGCTTATTATGAAGACCATTGAATTAATAATAGTCCATTAGGTGTACTTACATCCTCAGTAAGTTTGTCCTTGAGTGACTCCAGCTCGTTGATCCTCTGTTTTGCTTGCTTCAGGTCACAGTCCAGCATTGAACATTGCTTCTCAACATCTAGGAGGTTGTTCTCCAGCCTCTGCTTGGACACCCTCTCCTCCTGCAGCTTCCTCTCCATGTCTGTGGGTGGAGATAGACCCCGTTACACACAGCAATGCCCCAGCTATACACAGAATCGCCTGTACAGGTTTTTGGTAAATCTATACCTGTAGTACATGCCAATCACTACAGCTGTCAAACAATAAGATGAAAACAAGAAAGTGTGCCAGAAACACAAGAAGATCCCGACCGGACACCCAAACACTTTGGTTCTGGTGATGCGGCTGTATATGGGAAAGTGTGTGGTTGGTTGTTGAATAATACGGAGTATAATAAGAGCTTCTATTGACACGGAGTGACTGTTGCTGGAGATAATTATTTAAATTCAACTTAAAATTCAAATCCTGTTAGCACAGGACTGTAACAGTCATATGACACACACACATTCTAAACAGTAACTCTAGATGCCGCTTATAATTGGAATGCAATCAACCACAAAGCTACAGTGATATATTAGAAATGGTAGATGGCAAATCATGGGGTATTTCTGGCCTCGATTATCTCTGCTGGAGAGAGATGAACAATATTCTGACCAGTAGTGAACACTTCTCCCCTTCTCAGCAGAGTCTAGTGTGATTTTGGCCATTTCTGCTGTATGAGAAGGACTCAAAACCTTTTTTTTTTTCTAGCATTTCATGTCATGGTCACACTCACTTCCTAACTCTACAATTTTATTTTGAACAAATAAACAGGACAGTAAAAGGGGTTAAATTAAAACATCTGAAAAGCAGCAAAATCCTGGAGAAATGGATGTAAATTCCATCTAAATAGTCTGCATTGTAACGATTGCGTCGCTTTATTTAAAGATGCCAGGCTTAAAGCCTGTAGACTGTGGTCCGTGTTTATTTTGGCACAGGTATAGCTAGACCTTTGTCTCTTCATTTCAAAATGTGTGGGGTCCAGTCACGACAGAGAGGGCCGGCTTAGGGCTTACATGTACCTCTCAGGGATAGTCCAGCCCTGACTTCATATGACCTCGTCCAGTCCCTGAGAGCCTACAGCAGGGTGAGATTCCTGTGGCTGTGTGCTTGCAGAGGACTAGCAATGGTATGAAGCACGTCACAGGTATGGTATTACAACCATTCCCACATATAAAACGGTCCTTTCAGGACAGATGTTTAACCACTACTATTCCAGAAGGAATTGCAGAGAGCAATTCAAGCACAATAAGTGATGAATGAGTTCACATTGTCATACAACCCCTAAGTAACAAACTGCCACCTTTTCTGTAACCCAAAGAAACCAAGTTATCATTTTATTATTAAAATACTACAATATGTTCTATTCGTTACTGTGCATTAATTACATAAGCAAAGTCTTAAATCGGGCCTGTAAAATCTCTTACATTTCAAATGAATTATAATGTGTTGCGGATTTGATAACTGAAGGGACTATATGATCATTTAACATAAAAAATAGAGGTAAATAAAAAGTAGATCCGTTTGGACTTTACTTTCTGCATAGGGATAATATCCCAGATCCACACTTAAGTACGACAGGGGCCTTACGCAGGTCATTTGCGTAACTCCCCTCTCTCAGAACATGTGCGCGTACTTACTGCGGTACGTAACTTGCTTATGTGCGACCGTGAATACGCACAAGGGGCAGACACTTGATTTATGACGGTGTATCCCTGCCATACAGGCTGGGATCGCCATGTGAATTAGGGGGCAGGGAAGACCCGTTTTGACTAGGTCCGTGGCCGTAAGTGTAAAGATTTACTACCGTCAGCAGGGGGCGTGCACTCTGCGCTATGACGCGCACCTATGCACATAAAGCATGCTGGTGTCTAGATCTGGGCCAATTACCCCATGTTTTCTGGCTCCGTTCTGGGGAATCACCTGCTCTTGCTCCTTAAATGCAGGATTTTAACTGTTATTTTTGCTTGAACTGTATCTAAAGATTCTGCAAAAAACTCTAATTCTCTGCTCAAAATGGCTTATTCTCCATTATATCCTCTCTCAACCACAGGTGCACAGTAAGAGCTTCAAGTGTATTCATGCGCACGTGATTAGTAGACGTATGACACCGTGTAACAGGCACGTGACTGTACACTTTTGTGTTTGTACTGTTTTTCATTTGCGTAAAGTAAAAAAATAATAATAATAAAAAAAAAAAATAATAATAATAATAATAATAATAATAAATATTATTGGATTAAAATAATATTAATAAAAGTAGATCTTTGAGTTAGCAGCAAATATAAAAGAGGCCTGAATTTAACCAGCTGCAGAATCTGGGATTCTTATGGTAATAGAGGCCATATCCATTCACCAGGAAGAATACTACGGTTTAGGGTGCAGAAAACACAACTTTGGCCATATTTAATGCAGCCAATTCTAGAATCTCCATATCTACAGCAGGGGTAGAAAGCAACACAGAACCATAAATCTCTCTTAGAAACATTTTCTATGTTCTTACATCCATAAGCAGATAATAAGAGAGCTCCAATGAACAGTAAAGCATTCTACCTTTCATGGCCTCAGACTTGGTCTCCTCGATGGACTGGTAGATTTTATTTTTGTCAGCCAGACGTGCCTTGGTGGCTTTGTGCTCTGCTTCTTCTTTCTCCACGCTCTGCTGCAGGGCTTTCAGCTTATAGGTCATATCAATCTCCATGTTGTTCTTTTCCTGCAGTCATGGAAGGGGTGAGATGGATAGTGAACAGGCTGTGATTCTACCAATGGAGCTTCAATAGTAAAGACCACCTACTCATATAATATATACTGCACATCAAAAGCTGCTCTATAAACCTCACTAGTATACACAGCCAGAGAGCCAGAAACTCCTTACAATGGGAACTTCAAGCTAAAACATGTATTTAAAAATTAAAGTGAATAAATATTTATCTATAAATGGAGTCCACGTTTAACATACAGAAGTTCCTCAGTTCAGCTACTATTTTCTATCTCCAAAGAGAGCAGACAACAGACTTAAATAAGTTTCTTCCTCCTTTTTAAATTTCTACAATTAAATGGTTCACAGATCAAGAATCTCTCAGTCAACAACCAATCGACTTCCAGTCAGCATATAGGACTGACCCTTGTATGAATTATTTAATGGGCCTTATATGAGAATATAGTGAACACTATAATAAAAGCTAAAATATATTACAACCACCACAATGATCAACGTTTAACATGAGAAACCAAAAGTAGCTGATGCTAATATATCTGGGTCCCATATTATAAATACAGAATGATTATGATTAATTAACAGATTTATATAGCACCAGTATATTACAATTTTTAAACAATCATTATAAAACAAAACCAAGAGGTAAGAGGGACCTGGTCTCAAGCTTACAACCTATAGGACAAGGGGGTTTGGTATATTAGAATTGATATATGTATCACACAATGGAGCAGCAAGATTGCATGGTAAAAGTGCTCCGTGCTCTGTATGATCAGTCACACAGCAGTGTTACTACCAGGACTGAGGGGATATTACTATGGAGAGAGACTGGGTGTATGGTAACAGTGCTCAGTGCTCTGTATGATCAGTCACACAGCAGTGTTAGGAGAAGGACTGAGGGGATATTACTATGGAGAGAGACAGGGTGTATGGTAACAGTGCTCAGTATGATCAGTCACACAGCAGTGTTAGGAGAAGGACTGAGAGTAATTTAAGTAAAAATGGAGAAAACATGCAATCAGTAATAACCATGTAAGAGGAAGGGAAACTGAAAGGCATGTTGCTTGTAAATAGGGTAGATGAATGTTAGGGGGGTGGTTGAGGAATTTGGTAAGCTTGTCTGAAGAGGTGAGTTTTACGTGAACGCTTGAAGGTTCAGAGAGTAAAGCGTAGTCTTTGTACACGAGGAAGAGGTAATCCGAGCATTTAAGTGTAGAGGAGAGTTGGAAATTCTGTGAAGAGCTGCGAGATCGACCTGCGATATGTCTTGAGACAACTGAAGACATGTATGTGCATTAATGCCTCGCACCTCACATACAATTACCACAGATTATTATTCTATAGCTTCCAAATCTTCCATAGTGTGAAAATCGGCCATACAACAAAGTCGCAAAAAACCTACCCACCCTTCTCTGAAAAAGCCGGCCAGTACTGACCCAGCATTGCTGAACCTGATGTGGAACTTATCAGCCTCATCTCAAAAAACATTGGACAAAAAGTACAAAAAAAAAAAATAAAAAAAAAAAAGTTATCTACAACTTTACAACTTAACTAGAGCAACGTTTCTTACCTTCTCAAGAGCAGCCAGTCTCTCCTGCAATTGCCTCTTCTCAAAATCTGCCTGTACAAGTAGATCCTTCCCTTTCCTTAAATCCTCTTCAAGGAGCGATATTCGTCCTGCACACAGAACCGAGGGATATCAGTGGCACAATAATGCTATTACTTGACTCTACATTGGTTAAAAAGTAATTTAGGTTTGGTTGGCACAAAACGTAGGCTTTCCGTACCTTGAAGATCACTAATTATTTCTGAGCCGTGTGATCGGTCCCTCTTCTCGGACTCTAGAGCAGACTGTAAGTTGATATAGTCCTTCTCCAGCTTTAGCTTGGCATTCTCCAGCATACACATCTTATCCTGGAGCTCACGGTTATTGGTTTCCAGCTGTTGGGTCTGTTTGGACATTTCATTTTGTGTTCTCCGTAGCCGGGCCGACGTGTCAGACTCTGTGCGTAGTTGACCATTGACCTCATCCAGCTGGGAGACAAGAGGAGGGGTAAAATCAGTGGCATAAGTGCGGCCATTTTAGAACAAAAAGTAAAGGATCAACGAGACCGAGGAGCGTCTGTGCTTACCTGTCTTTGAAGCTGATTCATTTTCTCATTGGAAATCTGGGAATTTTGGTTTCTCTTCTTCAGCTCATCAAGTTGATCCTTCAGACTGTTTACTAAAGAAAAAAATATGCCATTATTTCATTTACCTCTTTCTACTTAAACTACTCTTTAAAGACCGCACGGAGGCAATCTATGTACCTATCTGGTACGTAGATTGTGTAAATGACGTACCACACATGCATAGTGGGACATTTACTAAATATCCGCACCAAAGAAGCTTCTGCTTCCTAGGTGTGAACACAGTCCACAATTACTAAGGTGAGACCACACTTCTGTTGGCCATATCTCCAGAAGGAAATAAGGAAATAATGAAATGGAGTTTGTACAAGGAAGGAAAACACTGCATATTCTAAAGCACAAAACTAACCAAGAAACACGGTGAGCGTGAGCAGATTAGTACAGCGGTGGCATGTGTGGGATAGAGCTAAGCATATCCTAAACCTGAGGGTGAAATGAATGCTGATCTGCTGTCAGGTGATGTGTTTAATAGTAAAGTTCGGCTTCACAGCTTTTCAGAAGTCTCTGTCTCCACACACAGCCGCTGTTCCAAGCATTATGCAGCGAAATCTCCGTTACAATTCTCCCCTCATCACCACTCAGTGCATGGATCCGTATGACCTGATGGGAATGCGGTCCGACCTATCCAGACATCTATAAATTGACACTTCTGACAACTTACATCATAGGGGCCAGGCGGCATTAATGAAGGGGTGTGGCTTGGTATTGTGTGTCGACACACTGTGTACCACCAAGACTCCTGAACCCCCTAAATTTTACATTTACAAGTGTCACAGCTTAAGGTGCACAGCGGCTATCAGAAGTCTGATGGTGTGAAGGGCGTGGTTACCGCATCGATATCGTGGTCCTGCGCCTGCAAATCTTTACACATCCATAACTTTTTTTTTATTGCAACAAAGGATCCGGTCTGACGAATCCCCCCAGCAAATCACAAACTGCGCAGCTCACAAACCTTCATTTTCCAGACTGCGTTTCTTCTCCGCCTCGTTCTCCGCTTTTCTTTGGTACTCTGCGTTCTTGTGTTGTAGAAGAGCCCTCTCACGCTCCAGCTGACGGCTCGTAGACTCCAGGTTCTTTCGCGAATTCATCTGTAGGCAGAATACCAGTATTACACTATGCTCTGATATAGATAAATATAAATATACCACCAGCAACTAACAAGGCTTTGATTTTAACTCTAAAACTGTCAGAGTCCCAACTTTGGGTCATATATCATGTATTTTTTAAATGAGAGCTCACCCCCGGCAGAGGTCCCCAAGTCTCCAAAACAGCTACTCTGGAAAAACGCCCCTGTCAGCTGCTATCCCAGGCATGCATTAAAACAAATACACAAAATGGAGGTTGCTCCAATCAATTTATTATAGGGTAAAATGGAGCAGGTGCTGCAAGGTATGGGAAGTTCACACAGATACAAAAAGGCACCCCAGCACTCTTGCAATTAACCAGTAAATATCTGGCCAGAGGATCATCATCAGGGAGCATAGACAGAAACACATCCAATGGGCTTTGTGCTCATAGGATTTGCTTATTGTGACAGTGTAGTATTGCAGCTTTTTACCTCTTCATCCAGTTCCTTCATCGTCTTCTCCAACCGAGTATTTACAGACCTAGGAACATACAGAAAAGCTTCATTAAACAGAACTGCATCACATTAGCCAGGTGTAGCAACTGCTTCCGGAATAAACAAAGGTTAAACAGTGGGATTTAAAACAAATAAAAACAATATAATGATTTATTTCCAAAATCCTGCACAGGAAAAATCAAAGCACCCCTTGTGTCTACCATACACACTTATCTCAGCATTTCAGGTAATCGCCATCCAATCTATTTCATATTTCTAATCCAATTTTCACCCTTCTAAGGCAAAGCCCAAAGTGGCGATGCTCCATAATGTTCTTATACATAGATACTGGACTACATATACACAGTCGCAATTATAATAAAGTCATATAAAATATAGTGTGGGGTAATTAGCCAAACTATTCATTCATGGAAACAATAGGACCCTTAACAAAACATAACATTTCTGATTGCGAACAAAAAGTGAAATGGTCAAAGATGAACAACTATGTGCTATATTATATATATAGTAAAGAAACTGCTGTAACCATCTATATAAGGGAGGTTACATGTCATTCATATAAATCTCTCCAGTGTTTACCAGAAATGGTACAGATATTAGAAGTCCCCTCAGATGTGTGTGACCGGTATAAATGCCCTGTGGACAGCCCTTTCTGTGACATCTAATATCCAGAAAATACACCAGGAGCAGGGACCACACCATGCAATATATAAGGAGGAGGAATTCTAATATCCAGAAAATACACCAGGAGCAGGGACCACACCATGCAATATATAAGGAGGAGGAATTCTAATATCCAGAAAATACACCAGGAGCAGGGACCGCACCATGCAATATATAGTTGGTCACAGACTCACCTGAACTTTTGCTCCAGCTCTTCTCTGGCTTGGATTTCATTGTGGAGCTTCGCCTCTCGCTGCTGTAGAGCTTTCTGTAGCTGGGCAGACTCCTACAGACAGATATACAGAAGCAATAGTGAGGCACTTCACAATATACATGCATCCGATTCCATTCACAGCCTCCAATGCATGGCATGTACCTCACCCGGTTATGTTCATTATAGCAAGCATAATCCCTATACATTACAAGCTTACCCATGTCTGCTTGATAAAACTCTGGATGTAGCATTGTGTTTGACCTCAGCGGAAGTTACATCATACTGAACATCTACTTGTATTCATATTATTATAAATTGGCATTTGTGGTACTGTATAAAATAGAACTCATGTCTACTACAGTGCTGGGCTCTCCAGGATCTGTATGCAGACCCTCCAACATGACCCATTCCATTAGGTACAAATCAATCCGCTCCAGAGCTTCCAACTGTCACACTCACCTGGTTTAAATGAATGAACCGATATTTAAAAAACTATTTTCCAACAAAGGAGGTAACCTTAGTAACTGACCATTGGAAACTGAGGAGCAGAGAATTTTGCAGCTAAAGGAATGTGTGATGTTGGAGTGCATGCTGTATGTGGTACCCCACTGTACCCTCTTAATCAATACCAAAGTCATCACAAAAAACTGGTAACAACCAATCACGACCTCTACCTCAGATGTTTTCTGACACACCATGTACAGCAGTTGAATGGCAACTGGTCACAATTGCTGGCAGTCTCCATTTTAGGGAGCGGCGATGCTGTGAGTCCTACAGTCGCAAAGATTTGTATCGCAATAGGTAAACTTTTTATCCAAGCCTTCTATTTCCCAAAGTCTAACCCTAACCTTCCCATTCTTGAGCCCTAACTTTCCATATCCCTCAAACTAACCCAAGCCCTCCATGCCCCACAGCCCAACCCAAGCCCTCCATGTCCCACTGCCCAACCCAAGCCCTCCATGTCCCACAGCCCAACCCAAAACTCCATGTCCCACTGCCCAACCCTACCACTTTCCCTTAATCCCTAAATTTAACCCGCTGCAGCCTGTCACAATTGGGAATAGGCCACAATAGGTGCCCATTCCCGATAGCAATTTACTTTCTGTCACCCAGCTGGCAGCTGTATCATTGTCACAATAGAGATGGCCGGACCAGCAACCGCATCCACTCACTGGGACTCAGATGCTGGCGATATGGTGAACGTTTATAACGTCCGATGAAATGCTGTGTAGTGTGCAGCCTTCCTCAGTAGTGCACTCACCTCTTTCATAGGTTGAAGGGAAGAGTTCTGCTGCTCTCTGGTCTGGGTTGGGTCACTTAGCAGTCTGGGGGAGGGGGGGGGGATAAACAGTAAAGAAACAAAACACTTTACAAAAGGAAAAAAAAAATAGACATTAAACAGGTCCTGCTCATAAAAATACTTGGCCGTGGAAAGCCAGATCTCTAAACAGTTTGTTGCATAGACTAAAGCACAAAAGTATTTTGATTACAATTTGGTTTGTAAACAGTTTGGTCACAGGATGATAGAGGATAAAGGCAGAGATCTGCACAAGGATCGTCTGAGAGGTTAATTCAGCGCAGGTTTCAGGACTTCCCTCACAGGAAAATAATGTGACAGATCCCAGAAGCAGATCTATGTAGAGGACCGAGTCACCCGGCCAGCACCACATCGGCACACACAAGCCTTGCCGAACGCTGCTAAACAGATGTGCATTGAGCCTTATGTGACCGTCCTGACACATCAAAACAAGGGGGCGCTGTGTGAGTGTGTGTGTGTGTGTGTGTGCGAAAGAGTGAATGTGTGTGTGAGAAAGAGTGCGAAAGAGTGAATGTGTGTGTGAGAAAGGGTGAGTGCGAAAGAGTGAATGTGTGTGTGAGAAAGGGTGTGTGAGAAAGAGTGAGTGTGTGTGTGTGTGTGAATGTGTGTATGTATGAGAAAGAGTGAGTGTGTGTGTGTGTGTGTGTGTGTGTATGTATGTATGAGAAAGAGTGAGTGTGTGTGTGTGAGTGTGTGTGTGTGTGCGCGAGTGAGGGCGCGAGTGAGGGCGCGAGTGAGGGCGCGAGTGAGGGCGCGAGTGAGGGCGCGCGAGAGGGCGCGCTTGTATGTATGCTATGCAGGGATATATCTTTGAATTGCTTACTGCACACAGATACTGACCAGCTTTACTGTCACACTGTTATTTAGACTTGGGATAGTAAACATCACCTCTCATCTCTAATACGGTTTGCAACAGATGAAATATGACTCCCCTGCAATCACCATGGTTTAGCCCAGGAGTAACTTTCCTCTCTTATTTTCAATCTCTGAGTCTCAGTCTGGTTCTATGGGACAACTGGGAATGTCAATTTTCAATTGGTTTGTATTAATGCCAGCATTTGCTTATTATTTTTGTCTTCTAAATAACACTATGGGGTTATCCAATTGTGTCCCCAGGCCTACTCAGCGTGGAGCCGTCCCCTTCAGTTGCACAAGGTGAATATGCATTTCCTATGTGGTCACATCTTATTTGCGGATGCGCTGACAATGTACTTGTACAATTTGCCCACATGCAATAGACGCACCTGACACATAAGATGCACCGGCCAAGTTGAGTGAAAACACATTAGTTTAATCGGTGCACTGACAGGCCTGATCAACCTGTGGCTCTCCAAGTGTTGAGAAACTACAATTCCCAGCATGCTTTGTAAGGTATCTGCTATGCTTTTACAGTTAAAGCATGCTGGGCCTCGTAGTTTCACAACACCCGGAGAGCCACAGGCTGCCCAGGACATGTCTCCACACTACCATTGTTTATCTCCCTATGGGTCTGTTATCATGGGGAGGGATAGAGGTTGGCCATCATTCATACAAAATACTGTATCCATAAAATGAATGAATGGGGCTAATAATATACATACAGGTTCTCACGATAGTAGGTAAATCCAATGAAAGGCAACTGGTTTCCAGCAAACGCTTTTGGAATAGGAAAGGTCTCCACGTCGCCTTTGTCAACTTCAATGTCATCAAAATTACTGCTGTCAATGTCACTGCTTAATTCCGGAACCACAGGAGCAGCCGCTATAAAATAAAGTAAACACTGTATGATGCTAAATAACCAAACCCTTAACACTCCCAAATCTCAGACCAAAACATTTCCCCATAGAAAGGTATCCGCAATAGTATTCATATATTTACCTATGTAGACCAAAAAACATAATCGCTATAACAGAGGACTTCAACTGACACCTTAGACAGCGCTCAATATTACAATGATCACTTAATGAAGATCCATTCCGCAAAGCATCCTGATCAGTACTGCTAAAGTAGAGATCATGTGGTGGGCACCTGCCCAGCTAAAGGTGTGTGGGGTAAATAGAACATACTTCCACAGCAATGGACTGTCCACAGACATACCTCAGTCCAGGTAGAGGGTATGAATCACTTGGAGGAGATGCACACAAGACCAGCATGACTCACAGGCACTGCATAGTAGGGGCTTTGTGTGGCATTTAAATATATCTGTGACTCCTAACAAGCTCCTCATTCACAGAGCAAGGGTAAGGCATACATTCCTCCGCTGAAGATCTAAGTCCGCAAGACGCAATTTAAAGACGCCAAAATACACCTTGAATCAACAACATTTATAGTTACACAATTTCTAACTAAAGAAAACAAAACGCAAAAAGTATATTCAGTGGGCGTGTGCCTCTCTATCGCATATATATATATATATATATATATTTTATCACCCCTCAAACATGCCAAATATTATATATCTCATATATATTATATCACCTCCCAAACATGCCAAATATTATATATCTCATATATATTATATCACCCCCCAAACATGCCAAATATTATATATCTCATATATTTTATATCACCCCCCAAACATGCCAAATATTATATATCTCA
>WWET01001734.1:161742-172326 GCA_011038615.1 Limnodynastes dumerilii | reverse complement strand
CCCCCCCCCCCGCCAAGGGACCCTGCATGTTGGAAATGACTGGTCTCGTCTGATAAGAGAGCTTAACAGTGCAGGATCCTGGGCACCTGGGGCTCGCCAGGTTGCCTAATGGATAATCCGGCCCTGGGCCCTTGCCATTAACAGGTTCTTCATTATTCTTACAAGTCTTCAACTACAGTATATAGACCTCATTCTCCCGAATCAGTGTGCTTTATTATACACCCAAGACCGAACAAGGAACAACACTCAACATATCCACTGATGGATTGGGAGAACTGCTCGGTTTACATAACAAACGTCTAATAAATGTATTACACTGTCCCTTAATATTGTATGTCTGCAATATACAAATGGAATTCTTTGCCAAATTTATACATCCCCTCCATCCAGATTACACGTTCTGCTATACTTCTACCAGTGCACGTCTCAGCTGAAGATAAATAAGCCCTTTATATCCACAGCAAACACCATGGAAGCAGGATTATACTGTGCCCATCAGTCCACACATATATATGGGGACCAACAGACACCTATTCTGAGGTCCACCTAAACAGCAGTCATATGGCAATGCAATAAAGACAGATATATAGTTGTTAACGGATTAGATATTACTATTCTGCATAACAGTTGATATAAAGGGTGCGTTCAAAATTGACTCAATATGTGCATACAATGCTTTCCAATTTCTCTACAGAGGGGTGACATGGTGTTAAGAAGTGACTGCCAGGCAATGTGTTGTGGGGTTAAAATACAAATGTGGGGCAAATGAAGTCACAGCAGCTTAAATGACTGATTTATCAGCATTTTACAGATCTATCGAATTAAGGCAAAAATAAATCTTTACACACACAATATTCTTTCTGCAGTGGTTTCTTAACCTTAATCTTAATCTTAACCTTAATCTTAAGAGCTGTTTTAGAGCCTTGTGCTACCATTTATTAAGAGTGAGGCTTTTTTGTGTAGGTAAGGATTTATGTTCTGTATCCGTTACATACTTTCCAATCCAGTAACCTTAAGAAGTCACTCTATGGTCGTCATCAGAATTGTAAGATAACTACTGCTTTACAAGAACAAGAGGCCAACACACAGAAACAACGAATCCAGCATCAGCCCTACAAACACTACCTGTCTGTTAAGAAGGCACATATAAGGTTCTTGGCATTTTTGGAAATTTCCACATCTTCAGGAAAGTTTAAGGAGTTCTTGTGATCCATGATTTTACTATAGGTGCCCACCAGGGAGTCAGCATAAAATGGCGTGTCCCCTTGAAAAGACAAAAAAAATGCATCAAAACAGATATAACAAAAAATCCGGTTTGATACAATATGTAAACACAAACACATTCTCATAAAAGACGGTCTATCTGTAGAACCCGTTCAGGGTGAAACATCATAAAGTTCATTTTTGTTTGTCAAGTTTTTTGTGATCTGAACCAATATTTGGCCTGACCGTGCACTGCTATGGACACTGAACAATTGCCATATATTTTATAGGTTTATACCACGCTTGATACACGTTTCTGAATGACGTATTTTTCTGGGAAAGGATCTCCTCCGCATTTTTAGATATCGTCCCAGTGTCCATAAAACAGAATAAAAAGTATCCAGAGTACAGGTCACACCTTTAGTAACCTAGCACTATATGTTACACAGTTATAAAAAAAAATGGAAGTGGCTGCCAGTACAAATGATCGCTGAGCGACAATGATGCAGCCACAAGCTGAATCTTAGCTGTAATATTGCCGAAATGCTCAACAAACAGAAAATTGCCATTGGGAGAGAATACCTAATTCAACCTTCTCCCAATAGCAACAGGATGTGGCGGGCCGAGGTTAGGATTAGGCCTCAAGAAGAGAGGGTTAGAGTTAGGGCTAAATGGGAAGGTTAAGGTTAAGCTGCAAGACATGAAAGGTTAGGGTTAGGCTGTGGGACACGGATTGTAAGGATAGGGCCCAAAAAAGTGGAAGGTTAGATTTAGAGCTGAAGGGGAAGGTTAGAGTTAGGCAGCAGGAAACAGTGTTAGAGGAGGGTTAAGGTTAGGATAAAGGACTTACTTGTCACCGTAGAAATAAACTGCTTTAATATAGTCTGTCGCAAAACAGACCTTCATAGCAGTGAACCACACCTATTGAAAATCATTATTTTCTTCTTGTATCATTTGAATTTATTTCCAAAGGAAAATGTTTTACCTTACCCAATCACTAATCCTGTACACCGTGTATACTAACCAGTATTTTATGAAGTATACAACATTTCACTTAAGTTATCTGCTAGGACGACTATAGAGAAAGCCTAAAGTCTCACAGGGAATATATTGCCATAAGTCGAAGGCTTTGAAACAAATGCACGGCTGTCTATGAGCAGAGAGGAAATCATTTAGCACTTGCAGAAAGAGGTCTCTCTGTTCAAACCACAAAAAATGTACATCATTTCTTTGAAAAGCACACAGAAGATTCTACAAGAAGATTTATATTTCCATGGATTGAAGACAGATTTGTTTGGAGTGGACTGTACATTAATAACAGACCGGTGTTCAATAAAACTGGGAGAGGTAGTCTCAGATCAAATAACAGATAACCATAAAAAGAGGAAATCTCGATATTAGGGAAGAGTAATATAATACCAAGGGTATTACACTGGAATGAGCAAAATCTATACAAAAACACATGAACGCTGAATAAAAACAGGCTTCAAGTGTCTAGCCTGCTCATAACCCCCACAATCTCCAGACACGTGCGTCTAATTTGGATCTGCTATTGTCTCATATCTCTTTCACTTGAGCTAATGACCTCTCTACACCCTCTCCCGGGAGATTTAGTCCAAATCGATCCATTATGTTAAAGGAGAACACTGTACGATAATAGGGTCTAATTGTCAGAACTTCAATCAAACGGTGCAAAAACAGCCAGACCCCACAATCTGATCAGTGAGGAATTCTGGGCTATGACAGAGCAGTGTGTAGGCACAATGCAATGCCTCTGGAGATTGGAGCAATTAAAATAGAGACACCAGTTATAAAACGCCAGCATGAAAACTTATACAACTTTCACACCACCACCAAATACCAAGGATTTTCGCAAAAAAAACCCGACTCTTGGCAAAATCCCAGGTATTTGGTGGTGATGTGAAAGGGTAACTTCCGGTCGACCTGGGTCCAAAGACCCGCCATTTCAAACTGGGAAAAAGAAAGTTTGGTCACCACGGAAATGGGATTTCACAGGCTGTCCAAGGGTATAAATTCTTATTCGGAAATAACGTCGCCTCGGTAGGCCATTGCTATCCCGCCGCCACCGCAGGGAAAGGCGAGTAACCTCTCCAGGGTGCGGGGGAGGGAGGGTTACGGTCAGGCTGCGAGAGAGGAGGGTTAGGGTCAGGCTGCAGGGAAAGGAAAATTAGGGTCAGGCTGCAGGGAAGGGAGAATTAGGGTCAGGCTACCAGGAAGGGAGAGTTAAGGCTACCAGGAAAGGAGGGTTAGGGTAATGAGAGGGGAGGGTTAGGGTTAGAATTAGGGAAAGGATTGGGGGACTTGTTTTTCTTACCTTTTGGAGCACCGAAAGCTCAGTGCTCCGTGGATCGATTTCTTTGCCTCCTCGAGGGCTATACAATCGCAATCCCAAGGAAACAGCCCTATCGAAATAGGGCCGTTCTAAGCGGGGACCCACACCCCTTCACAGTCATTAGTCCAGTTCCCAAATAATTTATTAACCCCTTGCATGTAGTCTTAGGAACCTTTACAAATACAGTTTCAAGGACTTATTCAAGGACACAGACACACTGGTATCATCGAATTTTAGGACTTTCTCCAAATTCATTCTTTAATTATCTGTATTAATCCTCATTCTGGATCTGGTCATTTATGCTAAATACAAGATAATGGGCTGGATCCAGACTTAAGTGCTTGAAGTGAGTTACCCCTGGGCTAAACCATGTTGATTGCAGGGTGAGTCAAGATAATTGTATTCTTTGCATGCAGGGATATATCTTTGAATTACTTACTGCACACAGATACTGACCAGCTTTACTATCACACTGTTATTTAGACTTGGGATAGGAAACATCACCTCTCAACTCTAATACTGTTTGCAACAGATGAAATAGGACTCCCCTACAATCAACATGATTTAGCCCAGGAGTAACTAAGTTCAAGCACTTAACTAGGTCTGGATCCAGCCCATTTTGCTATTTGCAAAACTTATTTGGTTATTTTGAAGAATGAAATAAAAATCACTCACCGACAAGCATCTCAAAGAGGAAGACGCCCACAGACCACCAGTCACACTCCCGTCCGTAGTAGCCATCGCCACCCTGAGACTTCAGCACTTCAGGCGATATGTAGTCTGGCGTTCCAACAGCTGTGTCACAGCGCACCATACCCGTCTAGAGAGCAAAGGAGAGCAACAAGACAGCATTAATGTATGGGGCATACAGGCTACTCTGGGAGGAGTGAATAGAATATTAGCCAACGCACCGTATCTATAACTAATGGAGGACATTATCAGGGTGGTGATGGATTTGAATGGCCATTCTTACTTGAGATTTTGTGGATCAACACAAGTAAATGTTACGTTAACGGGTTTGTTTTGTCAGTGATTTTATTATCAAGTTAGTAGAGTCTTATATTCTCAGCATAGACTGAATCACTGTGAACACAGACTCCCGTATGTTACTGGAGCACTGCACATCTCCCACCACACACACATATAAGCACTGCACATCTCCCACCACACGCAGACACGCAAATCACAACATATCTCCTTCCACACATAAGCACAGCACATATCCCTCCACACAGACACACAATCACAACATACCTCCTTCCACACATCAGCACAGCACATCTCCCTCCACACAGAGTCACAAGCACAACACATCTCCCACCAAACACATGCATCCAAACACAGCACATCTCATATAGAGCCACATAAGCAAAGCACATCTCCCACCACACACATGCTCCCAAGCACAGCACATCTCATATACAGCCACACAAGCACAGCACATCTCATATACAGCCACACAAGCACAGCACATCACCCACCACACAGCTGCACCTACCAGGGGGGGGCACTATTCCTGACACCCACATTTATTCAGACCATAAGCAGCTTGGACATGCAATACTGCCACCGGAACTCCCTGACTTCTATCTAAAGAAAAGCTTTTGTTTATCAGACGAGCAATATCCATTGCTCACCCTATTCAGCTAAGCACACTACCGAGCATACAAGGACACCGCCAGACACACATCAGTGAAGCAGTGACAGAGTTCCAGGAGGCATTTATTCCTCACTAGTAAAACATGCAGCCGGCGTCTCGCCAGCTCTATAAAAACCTTTACACCTTGTTAAACGCCACTAGGCCTCATTCCAATGTCCAGGTTTTTATGCAACAATGAATCCCATCCCTGTCATCATTTCTTATGAACATTTTTGTTAAATCAATTCTCAAACGTATAGAAGTACTGTAAAAGAGGCAACAAAATATGGAAGACAATAAATCCTTTCATACACAAGTTGTATGCCTGGTTACAGAGTTTATTATTGGGAAGTATATGAAGGTGGATGATACATTGCATTAGTAATCATTAACTAATACAACAGGTTAAGTAGATAAAGCAGAGCCCTCACGAATGGAAATGCAATCACAATGAGCTAATTATTGAAAAGGACCAGACAGCCATACACAGACAATCACCTCTACTGCCCCCTGAACCAGGTGTGTAACAAGGGTGTGGGTCCCCATTGCGAACTGCCCTAAGTCGAACTGGCTGGGATATCGATTGCTAATGCCTCGATGAGGTGCTCCTAAAGGTAAGCAACCCCACTCCCTAACCCCTAAGTCTCCCTCCTCTCAGCCAAACCCTAAATTCCCCCACCCTCGCAGCCTAACCCTAAGTCTCTCTCCTCTCAGCCAAACCCTAAATTCCACCACCCTGCAGCCTAACCCCAAGTCTCCCTCCTCTCAGCCAAACCCTAAATTCCACCACCCTCGCAACCTAACCCCAAGTCTCCCTCCTCTCAGCCAAACCCTAAATTCCCCCTTCCCGCAGCCTAACCCTAAGTCTCCCTCCTCTCAGCCAAACCCTAAATTCCACCACCTCGCAGCCTAACCCTAAGTCTCCCCTTCCCCCCCACATCCTTACCCTAAGTCGTCTTACGTCCACCTCTCCTGTGGTCCGGCAGCAGAGGCTCCTAAAAAGTGAACAGGTGAGTATGAGAATCGCATACTCACGCATTCATTAAAAAATTATTCTGCAATGTATTACATTCGAAATAGGGACAGCCTAAGCAACTTTCGACTGTCCCTATTTCGCATTGTAAAACATCACAGATGGGACTCGCAGCAGTGTAACAATAGGGGGTGCAAGGAGTTCGGTTGCTATGGTGCCTGGAGTAGAGGTGGAACTAAAAAAAAGCAAGTTTTTAGAGGTTGACAGCTGAAAACAGCGTTTGGCACTCCATGTACAAGTGTATGTATGAATACATGGAGAGCCAAGCGCCGTTTTCAACTGTCAACCTCTGAAAGACGGCCTCAGCTCCACCCCAATACTGCATGGCTGCACCCAGTTAGACAAAAAAGGACAGGTTGATGGCATATGTACCCCAAGGGGTGATAGTACCATCCTGGATGAGCTGCACTACCTGAGCCACTTGTGTGGGTTGTAGACTCCGTCTCATGCTACCACTAGAGTGAAAGCACCGCCAGCATTCAAAAGTGACCGAAACATCAGCCAGAAAGCATAGGAACTGAGAAGTGGTCTGTGCTCACCACCTGCAAAACCACTCCTTTATTGGGGGTGTCTTGCTAATTGCCTATAATTTCCACCTGTTGTCTATTCCATATGCACAACAGCATGTGAAATTGATTGTCAATTAGTGTTGCTTCCTAAGTGGACAGTTTGATTACACAGAAGTGTGATTGACTTGGAGTAACATTGTGTTGTTTAAGTGTTCCCTTTATTTTTTTGAGCAGTGTATAAGGATAGCCTCAATCCTAAACTAAATTGAATGTCAAAAAGGGTCAAGATTCAGTAGTTATTTGCTTTCACTTTCTATGTTTCTAGGATTACTGAAGTGCAATGCTAATAATATATTTTATTTCTTAATAAAGAGTTCTTATAATGTGTAATCTAATTTTTTTCTTAGGTCTGTTCACATCACACTGAACTATTCTTAGGGTGGTGGTTGCCTATTCACATGGGTGTGTTGTATTAAAGTGTCACATTTTGGTTATTAATTAACAGTGCTGCAGTGTATTATTTTGTACATGGCAGTGCCACTAGATGGCGCTCACAAGAGCACAAAGTTCCATAGCTCAGCAGACAAGACCAAGCAGCTTCAAACTTCCCACAAAATCAGCCTGAAACTATTCTATTATTCTGCTTCATTCTACACATATGTTCTGCTCCTATATGGCAACATCTCAGTGAGCAGGAAAACAGCCTGGAACACTATGTACTGTGCACTCTAATGCCAAGGATCAGACGAGTCTCTGTGACTTGTTCAGGAAGAATTCAATGACGGATCACTGACTGGGACATTTACACACAGAACTTTTACTCTGACCATAGGAGGATATTTACTGATTAAGAGATGCAAACTGTCTACATTGATCAAGTCAATTGCTGCTTGTTGCATTGCTAGACGACTGGCTGTTATGGGTTACGGCACACTTTGGACTCTGTATGTGTGAAGTAACGTGTTACTACACAAGATGACAACATACACTAGTAACATAGTTTAACCCATTGTTACAATTCTGATACCTGAAAGGAAAATATATTCTATTGCCTGGTAAAAAGATGTCCTAGAACATTTAGAGGTGATATACAGCTAGACAGTCATATTTACACCCTCAGCCAGTTCCCATGCAGGGTAGGTATTTTTTATTATTATTATTTTACTGTATTTAAAGTGTTTTTTTAACATATAACATCCGGCTCTAACTTTTATTTAGTATCTATTGGGGACATTAAGATTGCGCAGCGAGACCTGGATGGAGGAGAATGCTGGTGCTTGTAGTTCTTCAAGCGCCAGCATGCCCTGGCATCCTTGGGCATGCTGGTTCTTGTAGCACTACAAGCATCAGCATTCCCCGTAGGGCCAAAAGTAGTTATTTTATTTAAAGTGGCTGAGGAATTATTAAATGTGGTTTTAAGTGGGGGGTTTTTACACTTTTTTTTACACCATGGTGAGCTGCGCTTTATGCTTACACCATCCCCTACTCCTTATAATAGAGAAAAACACCCCTTTTCTCACTTAAATATGGTAGAACTCCCAGTTCCACAGGCGCAGTGCTGTCGGATACGGACACAGACGGATGGGCAGACTTGCACCCATCTCTCTGCAAAATGGTGTCAAGCTTGGCAGATCAGGGAGGAGGGGATAGAGTGCAGTGAGAGGTTGAGATGGAGCCACCAGGAGGGAACAGGGTAAAAGGGTAGCAGAGGGGGACAAGAGGGTACGAAGCGAGGGGGGAGTGGTGGAGGAAGGAACAACACTAGGATGGGAGGTCCTGCTCACGTGAGCTAACACACTAAGTGGGAGGGATGAACTTACAGAAGACATAAGGAGGGGAAGGTGGTCCTGAAATAACCTATATACTTTCTATTTGCATTGTTAGAAAGAAATTCTGCTTTCATTAATTCTAATAAATAACAAAGACTGTTATGCATCGCCTATGAAGATGTGAATTTGGTTGTAAAAAGGCTGTGATTAGGTCACCTAGCATAAAGGACATAAATTACGACACAGATATTTGAAGGGGATATTCCACTATCTGCACAGACCTGGAATCGGTTCAAAGTACAGATTCCCGTTTATTGCTGTATCTGTTTCTCCTGATAAACAAGGAAAAAATGTTGGAGTAGATGCATTAAAAAGTGTTCTTGAAATCCACATCACTAATGATTACCTTTCTACCTGAGAGCATGATAACATCAACAATGAGGGAATCATTTGTAAGGTCAATAGCTGAAAAGTAATTTAATTCTTAGCATAAGTTACTAAAACAACTCATGTGATTAAAAAGTTTCTAAGTAAAGGCTGAAGATCAGAACCTGAGGAATTTTACTATCACAGTTCTGTCGATGTTATTTCAGGCACAAACTAAATTTTAGAATCATCCCTTGCTAAACAGGGTATCATACGTACAACAGGTCATTTGGCGAGTTATTCCCATAAAATCCACAGCCGAAACAAAGCCAGACAAAGAAGAAACTATCGTATTTACTTTTATTTCAACGGCTCAAAAGGGACATTAATAAAAGGAGATTCAGTTAACGGCAACATGCATGCGGTATGGAAAATCGTTAGGCCACAATGCACATGGTCATGTTTTCTAGTGTTGCGGGGAGTAACTACCCGAATAGATCTACAGTCTCACAAAGTACACATACCCTCCAACATGACCCATTCCATTAGGTACAAAATACTCTGCTTCTGAGTTTCCAACTGTCAGTTACTATGGTAACCCCTCTGTTGAAGAGAAAAAGTTTTTTAAATATCAGTTAAGTCAATTCACCAGGTGAGAGTGACAGATGGAAGTTCAGGTGCGGAGTATTTCGTACCTAACGGAATAAGACATGTTGGAGGGTCTGAGTACATTCCTACCGCAGAAATTTTAGAACAGCCTAATTGGTCGTGTAATCATACTGCACAAAGTAAGAAAACTAAACGATAGGTATTGCAGTTATAAGATAAATTGTAGAACAATAGCTCCCAATAACATATCATTAAACAATTTTGTGTGAACAATATACTCATTTAACCATAAATGGTCTATGAGCAGAATAGAAGCCCGATAAAGGCGGCATGACCTCCTACATGGCTTCCATTACATTTACTTACTTCATCCATCTTCATACATGTGCCAAAATCCGCCAGCTTGAGGTGTCCGTATTTGTCCAAAAGCATGTTATCCGGCTTAACGTCTCGGTGGATCAAGCCCATGGAGTGAATGGCATCGAGGGCGAGAACAACTTCGGCAGTGTAGAACTTGGCCCACTTTTCCGGAACATCGTAGTTACTCATAAGGTTAACAAGGTCACCTCCCGGCATGTACTCCATAACCATATAGAGGTACTTCTCATCTTGAAAGGCACAGGACAACTGCAGAACACCAAATAAAAGCATCATTAGTGAACGGTTACATGGGACGTCTGACGAGGGGGTATTTTCCAAGTCGGTTGATTGGAAAATGAGCACGTCTGTGACTTGGAAGCGTCTATATTACACTTTGATATATATGCCTAGATTACAGCTACTAAGCATTTGAAGCAGATTTTTACACAATATGCTATCTGCATGTTTATATATAGCTAATTTCTTATGTACAAGATAAAAAGGATATATACACCAGGTGCACTAGTTCTCAAAAATATTTATATATTATTATTATATCTTTTTTTTTTTTATTAATTTAGGGCTGGATCCAGACTTAAGAGCTTGAAATTAAGAGTAAAGTTACTCCTGGGCTAAACCATGTTGATTGCAGGGGAGTCATATTTCATCTGTTGCAAACAGTATTAGAGTTGAGAGGTGATGTTTCCTATCCCAAGTCTAAATAACAGTGTGATAGTAAAGCT
>WWET01001734.1:149275-160358 GCA_011038615.1 Limnodynastes dumerilii | reverse complement strand
CTTTGGTCTCTGTGCTGCCTCTCTGATTAATGCCCTCCTTGCCCGGTCTGTGAGTTTTGGTGGCCGGCCCTCTCTTGGCAGGTTTGTTGTGGTACCATGTTCTTTCCACTTGAAGATGATGGATTTAATGGTGCTCCGGGGGATCATCAAAGATTTGGATATTTTTTTTATAACTCAACCCAGACTTGTACTTCTCAACAACTTTGTCCCTGACTTGTTTGGAGAGCTCCTTGGTCTTCATGGTGTGATGCCTCTTGCTTAGTGGTGTTGCAGCCTCTGGGGCCTTTCACAGAAGGTGTGTTTATACTCACAGATCATGTGACACTTAGATTGCACACAGTCACTAATTATGTGACTACAGAAGGTAATTGGTTGCACTAGAACTTTTGAGGGGCTTCATAGTAAAGGGGGTGAATACATATGCACATTTTCAGATTTTTATTATTATAAAAAATATTTATTTTTCTCATTTCACTTCACCAACTTAGACTATTTTGTTCAGATCCATCACATTCATTACAGGTTGTAATGTAACAAAATACCGTATTTTCCCATGTATAGCACGCACCCCATTTTTGGAGCCTAAATAAAAAAAAAAATGTATGTATTTTTTAAATAACTTACTTAATTAAAAATTGGGTGCATCTTATAAAAGGGATCAGGGGATGACACACTAAACTTACCTTTGCTGTCCCTCCGGTGGTCCCTCCGGCGGTGTTAGACTCTCTCCCATGCATCTCTGACTCCCTCACGGAGCGCACTGTACAATGACGTTGCGTGACCTAAGGTCGCACAACGTCATTGTACAGTGCGCACCTCAAGGGAGACAGTCTGAGTCACAGCTGCGGGGGGAGAGAGTCTAACACCGCCGGAGGGTCCACAGCAAAGGTAAGTTTAGTGTTGCATCCCCTGTATAAGACGCACCTGATTTTTAGACCAATTTTCTTGTCTAAAAAAGGTGCGTCTTATACACGGGGAAATGCGGTAGGTAAAAAGCCAAGGGCATGAATACTTTAACAAGGCACTGTATATAGAATACATAAGATACCTACATATAAGATGGCACATCAGGCAAGTAACTACAGGAGGCACAAGCGGTGCAGCTGCCATGGGGTTGGAGGAGGGGGGGGGGGGCCTGTTGAGCCACTCTCCCTGTACTGTAAGCAAGTGGTCAAGCTCTGAACGCTTCTTTCACGCAGATGGGCACATTCAACCCCACCCTAGCACCACATGGTCCCGTGAAGACCCAGCTTCATGTTCCGCCCCTGTGGCACGTTTTTTGTTTTTTTTTTAAGGTCTTTTAAGGAGCAAAAATAAGTTATAGGCACTATAAATATTTTAAAATATATTAATATTAATTACCTGAACCACCCAAGGACTATTTGCAAAAGCCATGATATCTCTCTCTTCCCAAAAAAAGGCGGAGTCTGATCTTTTAATCATTTCAAACTTGCTAAGAAGCTTCATTGCATATACTTTTTGTGTGTTTCTGTGCCGCACCTGTTGGTGAAGAAGAAAAAAAAAAAAAAAGATAAAAAGAAGTTATTTCCTGTTATCAGTGGGAGCAATTCAGGCCAGAAGACGCTTTGCATAACAGACTAGTCACTCTGTATAACACAGGGGTTCTCAGCCAGTGCTATGTGGAGATGCATTGGTCACTGATTGGTGGTACATAGAGAGGATGATAAAGTGGTAGCAGCATCCAGCAGTAATTTATACCATATGGCAAAAGACTAAATGGCATTACAAAAAAAAAACAACTGAATATCAAAATCATTTGTAAAAGAAAATAAGAGGATTGAATAAATGTGTGTATCTGTGTGACCATAGGACGTATTCAGAGAACCGTTTTAACGGCCTGTTCCGTGCGTATTTTTCAGTACGTTTCAACCGCGCGTGCGTAGTAACTTATTTTACGTAGTTAACGTAGACTATATGCACGTAAGTGCCTCACGGACGGACTTGTGAATCGCACTTGGATACATAAGTCCGGATATGCGACACAAAAATACGCACGTACAAATTTAAATAAAAATGGGCGGGGGAAGGCATTTAAATGAAGGCATGTGGGCACGACTAACATGAATCGCACGTAGGGAGGACACATACGCACGCAACTGCTCACGGAAAGTTACAGGTGGTCTATGGAGGCGGAAGTCACAGGCAGCACGGCCGAGAGAGGGGAGTGTCATGGGTGTGAGGGGGTGTGGCCTGCGTATAATTGCGCACTTTTAAGCAAACGGTTCTCTGAATACAGCCCAATGTCATAATGATGTCACATTACAAGAGACAGGGATGGAACTCAAATAAAAAAATGATGAGAGGAAACACAGAGAGGGTGTCAGGAAGGGAGTGAAGTACGTGGGGTAGGACTATAGTGCAGGTGGAGGAAGTGATAGAGTTATAGACTGATTTAAGAGAACATTTGATTACTTGACATGATGAAACCTATGAAGTATTGTTGGGGGAAAGTTGCTTCCATTGTAGAGTTCTATGCATTATCTATATGGTTTCATTATGACATATTAGAGAAGAATGTTACCTATACTTCAAAAGTGTGACCGCCAGCATGGTCTACAGAGTGTCTTACATGTACCCTACAACCATTAGGACCACTGTTTGGTGCTACGACCAGTAATCACATGGATACAGCACAGTTAAGGGTATTACATTTTGAAGTTTATTGAAACAGTGATAGGGGGTGATCTATTGCTCGTATCATGTGAACAAACAATCCCCACAGGTCATCTGAGGTTTATTTTAAAAATAAAAAAAACTAAATAAATAAGTAAAAGAAATAATAAATATCTTCTCTAAAGAGGGTACCCAGGAACAAGGTAGAATAACATTGGGGGTCAGGTCAGGTTTTCAGGTATGGTAGAAGATGAGCAACAAGGGACAGACCTGGTTCTCCTAACTACTAGCACCAAGAGAGAGGGAAACCACACAGTGAAATCATTGCTTACCAATTGGACTTCACCAAATGCTCCTCTCCCAATAACTTTCACTACATCGTAATCTTCCGCTTTCATCTGCAGTTGACGCACATCACTCACAATTTTCTCATCTAGAAAAAGAAAACCCAGGACACATTTCAGTGAACTGCACAGGAGAAAGGTACAGGAGACAAAGGCCTCCTCAATCACACTGCACAGGAGAAAGGTACAGGAGGCACAGGCCTCCTCAATCACACTGCACAGGAGAAAGGTATAGGAGGCACAGGCCTCCTCAATCACACTGCACAGGAGAAAGGGACAGCAGACACAGGCCTCCTCAATCACACTGCACAGGAGAAAGAGACAGCAGACACAGGCCTCCTCAATCACACTGCACAGGAGAAAGGGACAGCAGGCACAGGAGAAAGGGACAGCATACACAGGCCTCCTCAATCACACTGCACAGGAGAAAGGGACAGCAGGTACAGGAGAAAGGGACAGCAGGTACAGGAGAAAGGAACAACAGACACAGGCCTCCTCGATCACACTGCACAGGAGAAAGGGACAGCAGGCACAGGAGAAAGGGACAGCAGACACAGGCCTCCTCACACACTGCACAGGAGAAAGGAACAGCAGGTACAGGAGAAAGGGACAACAGGTACAGGAGAAAGGGACAACAGGTACAGGAGAAAGGGACAGCAGGTACAGGAGAAAGGGACAGCAGGTACAGGAGAAAGGGACAGCAGGTACAGGCCTCCTCGATCACGCTGCACAGTGTGATCTACTCATGCAGCTGAAGATTTTGACATGATCTAAGTTATATGATCATAAGGGATCCTTCATTGCAATGCTGTAATTTGAAAACCAAATAAGAAAGCAAAGCAGTGCATAAGTGATGTACGGTACGACCACATTAGTTGCACAGTACTGCGCCATTAGGCAATACAGCTTACCAACGCAATAATAAACCTGAGCAAAGGCCAGTGGTAGATTTCCATTAGTCGCATGAGGCAGGTGCCTAGTGCACCACTCATTGGTACAAGGGGCCTCCTGTATCCAGCCCAGCATTCCAAGGGACTCAGGTCTGGGTACTGGTGGTATCCTAAAAGAGCCAAGTGCCTGGACCCTTAGCTCCTCATTTATCACAGCAATCTTGTAAAGGGTCTACTAAAAGGGCAACCCATCGGATGCCATGACAGGTGGGTAATGTCGCGCCTAGGGACAGTCAGACCTCTATTTTCTAGTAACATGTAACAAAGAGACCTATAAGAAAACATTTGTCATAAGTGGTCATTAAACCTGGCCATGCAATTATCTCTGTGGACATTAATAGGTTGTTAACGAATACAGGATGGATACCGATTGTTTAACCATTAGAGAAAAGCTGGCTACCCACTACACCAGGGGTGTCAAACTCAAATTCATCGGGGGCCGCATCAGCAGTTTGGTCCCCATCAAAGGGCCGGTTGTAGCTGTAGGTCTATGTGTCCACTCTATGTGCCCAGCCATGTGCCCCCTTTTATAGTGCCCAGCCATGTGCCCCCTTTTATAGTGCCCAGCCATGTGCCCCCTTTTATAGTGCCCAGCCATCTGCCCCCTCCATTTACTTTACTTACCTTTTACTTCTTTCTTCTTCAGTCTGGCTCCTCTCCGCGGCGTCCGCACGCTCCTCTGATCCCTGGAGATGTCGGACGGACGTCACGTGATGACGTCACGTCCGACACCCAGGTAGCAGTGCGGGGCAGGAAGAAGTCGGGCCAGGTCCCGGAAGGTAAGTAAAAATTATTTTTTTTAACTTGAGCCATTTTTTAAATGAATTTACTCCGTGCAGGCACGGAGTAAATTCATTGAAAAAAAAAAAGGGGAGGCTGCAAGGCTGGCGGCGGCACCGCGGGCCATCAGACGAGGTCTGGCGGGCCGGATTTGGCCCGCGGGCCTTGTGTTTGACACCCCTGCACTACACTATAACAGGGTGGATTATTGTATAGAGTCCGGCACGGAATGATCTGTCGGAACACTGACCCAATAATCAAAGTCTTCAAAAATGATGTACATTCTGGCTGGTCCTATTAGGGTTGTCACAGGGAAGTAGGGAGTTAGCCTCAACATCAGGAAGTGTGCGTCCCGGCTATAAGGGTCTTATCGGTCACTTGTACAGTGTGTAGCCGGTGTAACAGAATTCAAGTGCTACGAAGTGAACTTTGATGCCTTTGTAACAATTTTTATATCCATGGAAACTTTATTTTTGCATATACTTTAAATGGGTATCTGCACTGTGCACATGAACTAGATAAGCAAAGTAAAGTAAATACCAGTGCAATAATCAATGAAAATAATAAAAATGTTACATATTATGTGCCAAAGCCTTGTCCTGAACTCCCTATTATCACAAGAGAATTTTTCTTTAAAACATTGGGGTAGATCCAGAACTACGCCCATCTTCCATAGACGAACCTAATTCAATGAACAATAGCTACTGCGCATGCGTAGCAGCTATTGTACGTAATCGGCGTATTGTTTCGATACGTAGATTGCGTATATGCGGTCTTTTAGAAACGCAGATTACGTACAATAGCTACTATGCATGCGCAGTAGCTATTGTTCATTGAATTAGGTTCGTCTATGGAAGACGGACGTAGTTCTGGATCCGGCCCATTATGTGTTATAGCCCCATATACCCTACAGTAAGCGGCTATTAAGGGTTATATATATTTTTCTAACAAAACTGTACAGGGCAAATTGCCAAATTTTAGATAAGAAAAATGTCATCCTAACCATAACACACACACTCCCTAAGAATTCCTTAAATCATTTCCGTCTTATTGGTTAAATAAATTCCTTGTTATATATAAAATGCTTCCTGCATAAGCCTCACCTTCCTTCTGTGCTTCAAGATGTATGTATGTATGTATGTATGTATGACTAAGACTGCGCCCACATAACAAAATATAGCCCAGCTCACTCTCTGATCTTCACAGGATATACAGCTCTCCTCTACACTAAACAAACACTGTGATTCCCGGTTTTAGGACTTCTCCTGGGCTGCACCTACTCTCTGGAATAGCCAACCTCACCCACTAAGACTATGCTCTACTCTTCAAACTTTCCACACACAAAAAAAAAACAAAACCTCTTCAGCCAAAATTACCAAATTTCTCAACCTACATGTTAACGTGTGCCTATCCTATTTACAAACTAGTGTGCTGTCCGGTTTTCCTTTTTGTTACATGATTAACACAAACTTAGAAACTTTTCCTTATAATTCTAAAATTCTCCTCAGTCCTGCTGCGCGACAGATCATACAGAGCACCGCGCCACTGGTCATACAGAGCACCGCGCCACTGGTCATACAGAGCACCGCGCCACCGGTCATACAGAGCACTGAACATTTAGTCATACAACCTGGTTGGTCCTTGGTCCATTGTGTGGTATATAAAGCACTCACCATAATGCATCAATCCCCAACGTCTTATAGACTGTAGGCCTGTGGGCAGGGTCCTCTTTCCCACCCTGTCATCTTATAATGATTGTTAAAATTGCAAAGTGCTATATAAAAAGAATTACATTTATTTGAATGCCTTTCTTGGTAACGTTTGTGAGGTAGACAACTAAAACACTACTAGTTCTTCTACAACCTCTGATTTATTGATGTCTGTCTGTAGACATGTCCCCCAGTACTGGACCCTGAACACCGATGCAGAATTTTAACAAAAAGAATGAGTACATTTATACCTTGGACAAACCATGTTTATATGCAAGAGCCGACAGCTGTTATATTTGCTTTTTTATATGCAGCAAAACACAATCCATGTAGACTAAAAGTCAAGAATAAATACTCACATCTATTTACAAAGTTGTCTATATTCTTGTTTTTTCGTAGTGCAGGGAAGTCGAGGTCAAGGACCAAAGAATTGAGTCCATCCTAAAAGAGATAAGAGATTAGTTAGAGGGCTCCCTGCCAACGCTGACATTTATAGCTAGAAAGATTTCCTCATTCAGCCTCATCCAACAATTAAACCTATGCAATCATCAGATGATTGCAGTGTATTTGGAACAACATCACTCCCACGATCATTATTTTTAGTGGTAAAAAAAAAAGGTGACATCTGATGATTTGGTTTAATGAATGTCCTAAAACTTACAATCACTGACGGTGCAACGTCACACAAACGTGAGCAGCAGGTACACACGTACGATTGTCTGTCCGACTTTTTGTCAGTCTTCTATGCAGTGTAGACAGATATCTATACAGTGTGTATGGGGTCACAATTGTTTCAGCAGATAGTCAGGGGCGATGCTGATCTCAGATCTGCTGTGAAATTGGTTTAGTGTGTACATGGGAATTGGGATGCTCATGGGAACCGATTGCATAGGTGTCCAGATTTTTTTATTTAGTTTAATGTCTCAAGCAGCTTGCAGATATTGGGCGATGTACAGACCTCTGCATATGCTCATAGGGGAGCTGCACCTCATGTAGAAAATTAGAATATGGATTAAATAGATAGACAGACAGACCTTTTAATCTTGGAATACTTGGAGTTTAACAGCACTAAAACTACAGATAAGTAATAACTGCAGATAAGTAATAATAGTGGGTCATATTCAGAGATCAGTCCGCAAATATACGCACGGACGGAGCATGTAACACTCACCAAAACCCCAGCCACTCCCCTTGCTAATCCATGCCCACGGAGACTTCCACCTCCACAGACCAGCTGTAACTTTCCATGGCCTTTTCTGAGCTTATGTGTCCTCCGCCTGTGCGTATCTTTATAACCACGCCCACTTCCCTTCATTTAAATGCCTCTCCCCGCCCATTTCTATGTAAATTCCTCTCTGCGTATTTTTCTGTGGGAGATCCGTGTGTATTTACAAACGTCCGTGCGTATAGTCTACGTGATCAGCGTATAAAAAGTTACTAAGCATGCGCAGTTGAAACGTACCCAAAAACACGCAGGGAAAACGGAGAAAAAAACGGATCTCTGAATACGGCCCAGCATCGGCTCCTTGTGATAATAAAATGTGACTTGTGATTGGCAGATATAACGGACTCAGACACAAAACAAACGTAAAAACCAAAACAAACCTGCACAGCAAATAATTCTACTAAAATATATTTACACTAATACAAAAAATAACCCCCGGCTCTAGTGCTTTATTATAAAAACATTCTGACATGTTTACCACACGGTTACTAATTGTTACACAGCAATGTTTGTGAAGTGGGAATTGAGTAATATTATGTCACTGCTCTCTGGATGGGATGAATATTTAACTGTTCACAGACTTAGCACATCTTAAGCTGCACACACACTAGAGCGATTATCGTTCCCAGCATGTGGCTGCCGATAAACGGGACGATTTCCCCCTGGGGAAAGGTCCCGATATCGGCACCATACACTGCCACAGGCTGGGAGCGATAATCTCTGCTGGAGAGCCTGCAGCCAGCCTATTGGCTGAATATTGGCTGGCTGCAGTCTCTCCTGATTGGCTGGGTCTCCTGTCAATCTTGACAGGAGACCCAGCTTTCACACTGACAGGCTGCAAGCGCTCTGTCCTCTCTCCCTATGTCTGGCTACACAGCGCTGTATAGCCAGACAGGGGGAGAGGACATAGTGCTGCAGCCTGTCAGTGTGTGGGGCTCTGCAGCGCTATGTCCTCTCTCCCTGTCTGACTATACAGCGCTGTATAGGCAAACAGAGAGAGAGCATACAATTATCTGAAATGCCCACACACTAACGAGAAACGATAATTTGCTAGCGAGAAACAATAATTTTTATTGCAAACCATCCAATCAGATTATCTGACGGCAGCCATTTTTTTTTTTATTATCGGCCGTTTCAGTAAATTATCGGCACCACACACTAGAGCGATAATTCGGCCAATCCACGATAATTGCTAAATCGGCACGATAATCGCTCTAGTGTGTGGCCAGCTTTACATATCAAATTGTTGCACCAATGTTATTATTTTTTTATCTTTTGTTTTAGAATAAAAAAGGTTTTGCACTATTATTATCGCTTATTTATATAGCGCCACAAATTATTTGCAGCATTAAGCATTCCCATCAGTCCCTGTCCCTATTGGAGCTACATACTAAAGTCCCTAACATAGACATACACACACACACACACACACACACACACAGAGAGATACACACACACACACATACATACATGTATATATACACACACACACAGGGTAATTTAGTCAGCAGCCAATTAACTACCAGTATGTTTTTTTTTTGTGGAGTGTGGGAGGAAACCCATGCAGACACAGGGAGAACATACAACCTCTATACAGGTCAGACCTAGCCCAGGAATCGAACTCATGACCTCAGTGCAGTGAGGCACAAGTGCTACTCACTGTGGCCTTATATTGCACAATATCAAACTCTACACACATATGGAAATCTAGACACTTCTGTGTCCAAAACCCTACCTTATCTTGTCCGCGCATAAGTGTAAACATGGAGACAAGACAATCATGCGCAAGGCCTAAACCCAGCTTACTGTATGAATTACATAGAAAGCCCAGCCCGTCCCTATGAACTACAGGATGTACAGAAACATTGCTTTGTATGTCCAAGATTTCCGTGCGCAACCTTGGTACTGCGCAGCATGAATGGAAAAGGCGACTCACTCATCCAGCGTGGCGTAAGTCATCTGTCCTCTTTAATTATCTGTCCATACAGGAGAAAAATGTTATCTACACATGCTTAAATAGGAGGTTTTACTACCATGGGAGAGTACTCCAACCTCCCTACTAATAGGCCTGTCAGGCCACTCCAGATAGACTCAAAGAGAAAACTAGTAATTAGTAACATGGGCTGCAGCTCATTAGACACACAGGATCACTGCACAGGCGCCTAGTGACGAGTGTGAGCAGGAAGCCTGACCAGCCTCTAGTACAGCTGTCAGGAAACCTGCCACAAGGATGATTTCATAGTTGGCTTCCTCTGCACTGTGACAGCACCAGAAGACCTCAACCACAATATCAAAGAGATTAACACGTTACATTAACCTAGGAAGTACATTTAGATGCAGCAGCTAAAATTTGAAATCTTCTTTACTTCGATTTAGATCACAGAAACTGCTTTTATACATAAACACAACAGCTCAAAGAATTAGGGAGAACTTTTTCAGCAATTGCCACCGTGATGATGCATAAGATTAAAACAACTTTGAGACTTCTTGCTGTATATACTACTGCACTCTACTTCCATAACCTCCTTTTATATGCACCAGTACTGAAAATTGTCTTCTCTCTCCTGCATATGATACCAATGTCCTTTTATACACATCGGGCCTGATCCAGACCTACGCCGATGCGCTTTGCTTACTAAAGCACAGCGTATCAGCGTTCACTTTCCCCGACACTCCCCCTGTGGGCGTATGGCCCCTTCCTTACGCCGGCTGAAGGCTACCCTAACTTCAGCCGGCGTAAGGAAGGGGCCATACGCTCGCACAGGAGCGTATGACCTCTTAGCACGCCCCCCCAACCTCATTTACTTACCTTCCCACGCCCACCAGCTGTAACGTGAGCGTAGGGACGCTGGAGGACGGCCCCTCCAGCGTCCCTATGGCGCTGCTATGGACGCCCGATCCACGATCGGGCGTTGCCGTAGCAACGCCGGGCAACATCTGCCTGGCGCATGCGCAGATCGGCACAAAAGCCGATCTAACGCTTACGCCCGCCGTCCTAGCGACGGCGGGCGTTATTCTGGATCAAGCCCATCTATACATTTAGATATTTTAACAGTTTATTTATTACAAGTTAAAAAAAAGCCTCAATGCGATTAGAGAGGTCTTTCTAAAATATAGTCCAACGTATCACAGATCTATTTTCCACACTCATGTAAGTATTGGATATCCAGGTGATATCATCAAAGGATGTCCTAGATGGGACACAGTAACTTGCTCTACGCTGCCATCCAGACACCGCTAGATCATCGGACAGAAGATTGCCACCGGTGGCGACTGATCAATGAATCTATACTCGATAGGGACGCATCTGATCGACACTTCAGTACTTGACGCGACATGGTCAGGTTTGATTTCGGGCTAGACTTAAGCTGACCATATGCTAGGACGATTATCGGTTCCAGCAGGTGGTGGTCTATAAATGGGACAATTTCCCGCTAACAG
>WWET01001734.1:130262-149256 GCA_011038615.1 Limnodynastes dumerilii | reverse complement strand
GCTGACGGGGGGGGGGGGGGGGGGGGCATGTACTATGCTGCTCTGACAGCTTTAAAGGTATATTTCAGAGCAGCTTTGTACATAGATATGCAGCAGCACATTTCTGGAATAGGGAGCCGATAGCAAGCTCCCGATCTAAATCAAACATGTCAAAAGACCAAATAATCATACCGAAGCGTTTTTGGTGCGTTTATTTGGTGATTGAAAAATTCATCCTGGCCATGAACTACAGCAATTATTTGCCAGATCACCCGATAATTGGTTGATCGGGCCGATAATCACTCTAGTGTATAGCCAGCTTAAAGCTGCAGCCTTTTTCAGGGTCACCAACATTAAAATTGATACAACAATACGGTCAACCTTAAATGTTGTCAAGTACACAATCCTATCGAAATTGAAATTTATACCTTAAAAGACCTTATCAGGGATGGAACGGGTTAGGCTAAGGACCTATAGCAAGGAGGTGGGGGCATAGGTCTGGCTGGGCGGGGCCATGCGTTATTAGGGGGTGGAGCCAATGGGCCCATGTGCATGAAAGAAGCAGTTGGACGATAACAGCTTGCTTACAGTACAAGTGGAGCAGCTGCCACAGGCCCTCTTCTCCTCCTCCCGCAGCAGTGGCACCCCTTGTGTCCCCTATAGTTACGCATCTGGATCTAATGTTGTTGACTTTATGAACGTCACAGGCACACAACTTACTGCACTTATACCTGGCGTCTGTGCTTGCATAGCCAGCAGCAGGGCTCTAAATATTTAATTCATCAAAAGAACACTATGGGGCATAACCCAGCATACAATACTCACTTTACAGTTTGGAACGTTCTTTAGTAACGCAACTATTGGTAAGCGGACGGTGCATGAAATCAATAAACCTTCCCTCGTGTAATGCTATGAAATCAATTTGTCTTGCAGTGTTCCTTTGTTTGAAATAAATATAAGAGCTCCCAAGTTTCATTTTACAGAAATGGCTTGAAACCATCACATACAAGCAAACAGGGGACCAACAAACATATGGAAATAAGCACAAACACATGTTGCGACAGCAGCCGGAACGATTAACCTGCTCGCCATGTGGAATGATAGAGCGGACATGATATCCTGTGCAGATACTCACTGACTGTCACTTCTAATTCATGGAACGCTTACTATAGCACAGACCCACATATCAGAGGAAACATATTTCAAACAAGACAAAGACATTACTAGAAAACAAATGTATTGGCAAATATGTTCCAAGCAAACCATTAATCAAAGATCTTGGCAACAAAAAAAAAAGACAAATAAATAAATAAAAGGAATTCAAATACAATTCTTGAACTTGTATATTTGTACAGTTTAGTGCTTTTAAAAGGTCCCCTAACCTACATAAAAAATTTAAAATATAAAAAATCAACCTGACCTATGGAAAGCATGCTGCCACATTGTAAAGATAATGCACCTGATCCCAAACTAATAAGGTCAGCATACGTAATCTGTTTTCATAAACTGGCACACCGGATCTATTCCGCACGATCAAAAGTCTGACTGATAGGACGTGGCATCACTACACCCGATTGAATATATGCAAATTAAGCATGGGTGTGCATTTAAACTGTACAGCAGGGGTGGCCAAACAGTCGATCGCGATCAACCTCGGCCGGGTGACCAGTCGATCGCGCCTCCCAAGTGTCCCGATTACCGCTTCTCAACTTGTCCCGAGAGATCGTATTTTTTTTATATTGTAAAGCCTGTGCCGCTGTATATGCAGCAGGGCTTTACACTGCACAGTACAGATAATACAGGGCTCCTACGGGAGCCCTGTAGGACCAAGTTGGTTACTGTGAATGGCAGTGACCGAACCTATGCAGTCACTGCCATTCTACAAACAGATTTGGTCCTACAGGGCTCCCGCAGGGCTCCCGTAGGAACCCTGTATTACCACTACCTCACCACGTGACCGTCGGCAGACAGAGAGGCAGAGAGAGGGAGCGCCGCGGAGGAAGGGAGAAGACGTCAAAGGTAAGTAACAGAGGCTGGAAATAAGGGGCAGACCATGGAGGCTGGACAAAAGGGACAGACAATGGAGGCTGGACATAAGGGGCAAACAATGGAGGCTGGACATACCATCCAAGCGTACGCCCCATCCGGCAGCTTGCACTTGCAGAGAAGTTAAGGCAAAGTTATGGACAAGGGCCCAGATCCTGGGCCTGATTACCATGTGTAATTCCCCTGTCAAGAAGGTTGTGCGCATGGAGTAGTGGCCGGCGTATGTAACGGCTGCCGTATTTCCACCATATAGGCGGAGATAGGCATTTAAATGGGCTTGGGGCGGGGTAAGCAGCATTACGATAAGGTCTGCACAGACCAAGTCGTAAATGTTAAGGTAGGAATCTGGACACGTCAAAGGGGAACATCATGGGAGTGCATTAGCCTCTGGTGTGCGGACTTCAGCAACTATGTGCATGCAGGAATTGCACTCAAATCTGGATCAGGTCCAAAGCACCAATGGGGTTAGCGGTACAGCTACAATCACTTTATTTCTGCTGAATGCTATAGTTGCTAATGCACAGGAATCAACTGCAAAGGTAATACAAACCCTGAAAATATAGGACATTTGTGGATTTTATTTTGGGATGAAATTGTTCTATAAATACAACAGACTCATCCTGACAAAAACCCAGCACTTTCATATGATGAAAGAAGGAGCTTCCTGGCTGACCAGATGTAGACACTTGCATTTCTTGCTGTGGAAGCCGTGTAAAGGTCTTCTGCAGAGAGATTGCAAGTGGCCTTTACACAAATGTAGTATTGGGTTTTGCAACCAAACTGGGGGAAAGTCATAACATGTCTGTGGGAGGCTGTGCATACAGTGTTATAGCATCATATCAAATCTATTGTTATGACAAAACTATCGAAAAAATGCAGCTATTTTAGGCACACCGGGCATTCTGCCAATCCTGGTTTTGGCTTTTATTTCATTGTGGCCTCACACATTCCATATATGCTATCCGACCTCCCCTGCATGGCCCTTATATGCTATTAGACCCCCTTTGCATGCCTCTTATATGCCATCCGACCTCCCTTATAAGCCCCTTATATGCCATCCGACCTCCCTTATAAGCCCTCCGACCTCCCTTATACGCCATCAGACCTCCACTATACGCCATCAGACCTCCACTATACGCCATCAGACCTCCACTATACGCCATCAGACCTCCACTATATGACATCAGACCTCCACTATATGACATCAGACCTCCACTATATGCCATCAGACCTCCACTATATGCCATCAGACCTCCCTTATAAGCCCCTTATATGCCATCCGACCTCCCTTATACGCCATCAGACCTCCCTTGCATGCCACTTACATCAGACTTTTCTTGCACGCTCCTTTCCTATCAGAACTGCCTAAACAGATATTCCCCTTTTGTATTTTACCTGTGAGTTTACAGTATATATCGTTGTAGGTTATACAAATAAAGTAAGGCGTGCACACTTCTCTACCCTACTCTCTCATTGGCTGAGTGCATGCTACCGAACTGCTTCAGCGCAGAGGAGATCACTCCTTATGGCGGCAGAGGCCCAACCCTATGAACCAGTTTCTTTATGGCCTTTGAGTTAAATAATTCTACAGCATAATAGTACAGTCCACTACACAGTCTTATTCCAAGCATGAGCCTCGTATAATAGCCACTGCAGCTCCCCTACAGTACTAAGAAGCATTTGCAACATTACCATTAGATATGGGTTATTTTCTTTACATTCCTTTGATGCGTCTGATCTCTGGAACACCAATCCTGCAGGCCTGATGCAAGCAGGTAGAGCTGCATTCTTTATAGGTACAGGGAAAGGCAGAGATAAAACTCAATTCTACGAGTGTAAAGTTACACTGTCTCACCAACAGGATTCATCTAACGTTTAATACTTGTGCTGTATAAGCCATTTTTAGTATCAGCCAGTGACGTTTGTCTATTCAATGTCATTCCTGGTTATAAAAGAGCGCTTAGAAGTCTTGTCTGACAGGTTTGGTTGATGCAGTGTAAACCCTTTACACGGATGATTGGCATGCTCAGCACATCACTTTCTGTTTGTACTGCTGCTAGCAGCATAAACGCTGTGTCTGCAGCCAGGCGGGCAGGAGTGCCAATGCTCTGCTCACATGGTAAACTATGCCTCCAAATGCCGTATACACCAGCAGGCTGGCTGTGACGTGCACATAAAAGGAAGGAACCGATTGGGTAAAGTCGAGGCCATGGACCAGATACAGACGGAAACGGCCGCAATCTTCACGTGTGCATCTGCACGCTATGGACTGTGGACTTCCAGCTCAGATCCTCAAGATCCAGATTTCAGTGCTGGAGGTTGGTCCAGTGGTGGGCAGGACAGGGCGGCATGCTTATAGTATGTCCACATGGTGGGAGGAGGAAATTATTTCAATTGTACAGTAAGGGCTTGGCTAGGACCTTGTGTGCGATCCTCATTTATGCTCTAGCCTCATTTCACGTGAGCCGGTGCATGAATGTTAAGGTAGGGTCCAGCGGATGGAAAGCCATAAGTGCAAATGTTGTTCCCTCGCACTTGTGCTAGGGTCGTACAGTGTCCCGATAGCCAACCCCTGCAGCCAGAGATCCTCTAGCATGATACTACTACCTCTGGGTCTGGTTCTATAACAGCCGAAAGTTAATTTTCAACTCTATTCAAAAAATAGCAATCATTAGAAGATATTATTAATGAATGGATAAGTATGCCGATCAGGCTACAGGGGGGAAGGGAGTCTTAGGGTTAGGTAAGGGTTGAGGTTACATTAATACTCACAATTCTGTGAGTATCTGTAATGCTGCATCTGATTTCTTCAGTGGATTCATTGCTTCAATTTCCCAGTCAGTGGTTGAGAGAAAATGGCCCTCTCTCAGCGGCGACCCGCACCCGTTTAATGCTAATTAAAACACATTGAAAACATACATGCTGTGCAAGCGTATGTGTTTCCTGTGGATTTAAACCCAAGCCATATTTGTAGTGCATGGTTATAAGAAGTCTGTTAGTGCAAGGGGAGAGGTTAGCAGAGCAATCGCATCGATGTCTGGATTTTGCAGCTATGCCATTACGGAGTTGCCATTTTGTATTATTCATACAAATCTGCTCCCAAGTCACTAAAATAACACATTAATATATAACATACAAATTTAATAAAATTCTTAAACACTGAAATTCTTACTCAATGAAAACCTGAACACAACTTTAGCATTTGTAATTCTCTAAGAGATTATACTTGTAGAGGCACCAGATACAGGACTGAGGTGAAATGCAGAAGACAAAAGCACGGGCACCCTCCTTTATTTTTCTCTATTTCTCGATTAGGAAAATAAAAGAAATTAAATATATGGGCTGGATTTGGAATTTGCTGCATTTGAAAATCCACCATCTCTGCTATCAAAATGCACCTGTGCAAACAAACAGCTAGCCACAACTCCTCGCATGACACCCATACCCAAATGCCAGCCAATCAGAAGTCTGGAATGGTGAACAGTACAAAAGCAAACATTGTAATAAGCTCCGCCCCCCAAAACCGCAAACCATCCTTCTGCATGAAGTGTCATTTGAACTGGGCGGACAGCTGTAGGACCACATGGATACACACGTTGAACACTATTTAGGGCTATTTATAATATATCCACATGGAAATAAGGCAGACTACAACCAGTCCTATATTGCTGACCTTAACAACAGGGTGCTCGGAAATCAGAAATCTCAAAATGTTTTTTCATCAACATTCCATTTCCACGACCAGCACTTTCTGCAGCGTCTAGGCCGGACTTCCTGAGCACCATATATGCAGGAGAGGAGAAGAGTTGCAAGTCACTGTAATATATATAGTTTTCTTCTATTTTTAGTTGCAAGATCATTTTTCATGTTCCATCAGTTTAGGATTTGAGATTTTAAGATGTGCCTTAAGCACGGGGCTTGCTAGGTAATATCTTTGTGTATACATCCATGCAAAGCATAGTCCCCTCTGGCAGGAAAAGGGTTCTGTCGTATATGATTTAAAGTTTGGTTCATTGACGTTATAAGCCCAGCTAAAGTCTAGATGATTAAGAGTCCACGTCAGAGCGTATGGAATTATCACCACCTAATGCCATATATCCTGTGCACCCTCGTCTATTACACCAAGGATTTTATATCCACTCCAGGCCATATTTAGCAAGTAGTGAAATAATTGTAGCAATAGCTCACAGCCTGTTCCCGGATATTGTTTAGTCTGTCACTATTACTCCCAATGTTAAATATCTGTAACTATTTACCATATATATAAAAAATGACAGCTATGCAATGATCCAAGGCCAGTTATTTACTGGACCACTCCTAGAACAAAGTCCCCTTACAGCACCCATGTAAATTACATTGTGTGAGTGTACCTGCATTAAACGTTTTAACGTTCCAAGCATGTGGAGAATGGACACTAGAATGGACATAGAAACCGGAACCTGGCGACTGGAGTGCCACGAAGGAGAAATCACCGGTTTGGCCACTGGGTGACTTGGTCTCCTCCTCCATATCTAAATCAACATGGACAGAAATCCCTGTAGTTTCAGTAGGTAAGGGATTAGTGACCGCAGGACACCTACCCTGTAGATAAACTGCAGGTGGTTGTTCCACCTGTGTCTTCAGGCAGACAGCGTGTGCAAGCCACGGGACAGAAACAGGAAGGGCAAAGATATTCCGGCAGTATACAGTTCTTAGATGGATTATTTGGCATCATTAGGGATCTTCAGAAGTAAAAAAATAAAATAAAATAAAAACACTTTTCACATAAAAAATGACTGTCTCTCTTTCTCCATCCACTTATTGCAGGACTTAGCATAGACACAATAAGTGGTACATTATAGATGATGTGTGTGTCTCCAATGGCCCTAGAATAAGCCAGACAAACTTTGTACAATAAGGAGTTTATAAATAATCTGAAGCAGGTTCCTATTCATTACATCTAATGCTCATATTAGGGAAAAATAAAGCATCTGATACACAGGATTCTTCAACAGACCAACTGCTTGTGTAAACCATGCTACAATTATTAGGTAAACACTGGAGAGCGGAAAGCACACAGACAGAAAAGCATGCAAAAACCAAGTGATTTTCATTGAAAAAGGAAATACTTCTCACACTTATTATTATTATGATCACTTATTTATATAGCGCCAAATTGTCTGCAGCACTTTTCAGAGAACATTAGACATTCACATCAGTCCCTGCCCTTATAGGAGCTACATATTAATGTTCCAAACACATACATACATACATACAAACATACATACACACACACACAGTAGGGTTAAGTTAGTCAGCAGTCAATTAACCTACCAGTATGTTTTTGGCGTGTGGAAGGAAACTGGAGCACCCAGAGGAAAACCACACAGACACGGGGAGAACAAACACACTTCACGTGGACTGAACAGAATGGATGCCATGATAATGCAGGAACAACCAAAGGCAACTAGAGCTTGCACTGCAGGAATGGTATTAACCTATGGAAGGTCTGAAGTGTGTATAATTCCCACCAAGAGACTTTTTTTTGGTTTTGTTATTCAGACTATTACTAAATAGTAGAGTCTAATATAAACTGGCCACACACTAGGGAGATTATCACTCCCAGCAGGAAACAGACAAACTGGACGATTTTCCCCAGGGGAAAGGTCCCGATATCAGCACCACACACTGCAGAGGCTGGGAGCGATAATCTCTGCAGCATAGCCACTAAGAGAGAGACTGCAGCTAACCTATTGGTTGATCAATCTTGACAGGAGACCCATTCAGCTAGCCTATTGGCTGGCTGCAGTCTTCTTGATTGGCTGGGTCTCCTGTCAATCTTGCCAGGACACCCATGAAACAAGCCTATTGGCTGGGTGCAAAAAAAAATAAAAAAATGTATAAATGAAAAACAGTGCGAGAAATTTTGCAGCACAGTTCAAAACCTCTCACAGTGACAGGCTGCACAGCGCTGTCACAGTACACACTGTTCTCTCTCCCTTTATTGGGTCCACTGTCATAGCACTGCAGAATCTCAGGCTGCAGTGCTGTGACTGTAAACTCGATAACTGAAACATACACTTGCTCCAGATTTATATCAAACATGTCAAAAGATCAAATAATCATACCAGAGCGTTACTGGTACGTTTAATTGCTATTCTAAAAAGTGATCTGTCCCACTAACTACACAGATTATTTACCTGATCACCTGATAATTGGATGTTCGGGCCCAGGCAAAGGATGCTGCTACATTGAAGCAGTCTTTGATTTGATCTTTTGGAGCTCCTAAAATGCCAGATCAACCATGGATATCTCTTGCTTTTTGCAAGTGTGTCCTGTGTCTATTAGGAGATCTTTGGACAGTACACACTGGTATCTAGATATCTGGTGAAACGCTTTTGATTGTGTTACTGGAAAGATTATCTGCTGAAAAGCCCAGTGTGTACCCTGCTTAAAGGCCCTCCTAACCCCACACAGAAACAATTGGCTGAAGAAGCAAGAAGCAAGAGCCTGGTGGCATCAGTGTCTGGAAATCTATTGGCCGGGAAGCACCAGTATGAGTGCTCGATAACACTGGACCAGATCCAGACTTCCAAGAAGGACATGAATTCGGTGCGGTCAGATTGTAAATCGCCCAATTTCACGATCTGCACATGATCACTCACAGGCGACTTGAATGGCAAGCAACCGGCTTCTGCGATCCAGACTTCCAACTAATGCAGGGCTAGGTAGTGCTCATAGGTGGGTTGGGGTTAGTATTACAATTCACAGTATAGGCATGTTATCATACTGATCCAGATTTCCAATCGGCCGCTATTAAACATTCATACAATTCAAAAATAGGGCACTGGTACTGGTGTCAAAAGCGCATGTAAGCAAAGGAAGGGGGTAACGAAGCACTCATATAGATTATTAGCCATTGGAGCTACAGTCTACACACACCAGAGTTAATTTTGTCACCAGGAAACTGGAGCAGACACGGGAGAACATAACGTCACACAGATAAGGTCTTGCTTGGGAATCAAAATCGTGATCTCAGCTGTAGCCTGATAAGTGGAAACAGCAGGTATCCAAAAGAAGATTGACTCATGCTACATTTGGATGTCCGAATGCAGCAAACTATGGACCCAGTGCCTTGATTGGTATCCAAAAGCAAAGAATACCAATCCTCACCCCAGACAATTCTTTCCATCGTCAAAAACTAAGTGGGGTAAAGATGGTGCACACAACAACGCTGTGCTTTATGGGATGCCTCTTAGAGGAGGTATAGCTGACGACACAACACAACGGACACTACACTCAATAATCAGCACTAGGATTGGCTGAACCATTCAGAAATTCCGCTGGCAATCTGGCACATGGGTCCTTTTAAACACACTACACAAACTATGTAGCCAACTAAACATAAGACAATTGAAAAGATAAATTTCTACAATTCATGTAAAAAGTGTCCGACTTCAGGAGTAGACATTTTATATCTCTCTAAAGCACTCCGGGACAAAGACCGGACACAAATATAACATTTAAAAGCTCGGCATAAGTAGCCAGCTTCACTGTAGTGGAAAATGGAACTACCTCCAAGTAAGATTAATCTAATTCCCTTATTACCGTTCCTTATTTTGCCAGGGTGTGGGCCCCCGGAAAGAACGTAGGGCCGTTTCCTCCCAGTCAGTTTCGAACTGGCTGGGACTTCGATTGCATATGCCTCGATGAGAAATAGCAATCGATCTACAGAGCACCGAACATGGTGCTCCAAAAAGTAAGCATGAAAATTACCCCAACCCCTCCTCTAATTCTAACCCTCCCCCTCCCCTTCCATTACCCTAATTCTCCCTTTCAGACAGCCTGACCCTACCTCCCCCCCCCCACAGTCTGACCCTAACCCTGGAGAGGATACTCGCCTTTTCCATGGTGCGGATCCTGCAGTAGCGGTGGCGGCGGTGTTTCCGATCGGCATACTCACCCATTCTGAAAAAAAAATTCTAAAATGGGGGGATATTGAAAATAGGGACATCCGAAAAGGAACTTTCGGATGCCCCAATTTCGAAATCCCTCATTCTATGCGGGGAATGCAACCGATTTTGCCAAATGGATATTGGTTTTGATTGCATATAAAGGACTAGAGAGCCTTCTGTAAACTTGTAACAATGCACTTGAGTCATCCAGGATCAACGGTAGGTAATAAAAAGTAAAAATGTATACGCCCAATAACATGTGCATGTGGAATACATTGTGCTGGCACCCTCTGCATCAATTAACAATCACTAATCTGTAAAAACAACAGCTCCATAAAGTGCAGACACACTTGGTTTCTCAATGTGGCTCTTTCAAGTTTGGTCACATTCCTTCTACGGCAGATTGGTTCCCAGCCAGAACCGTCTCGGCCTATAACTGCTCCATTCACTAAAACACTTCCTCGGGCCACTCATTATCACCCCAGGTTTCTCATTAAATCACTTGGAAAGGCCCATGAGTCAACACTACCTTGGTTAAAGACGTCATGTAACTCCAGGACAGGGGGAAAGGTGCCCGTTAATCCCCTTTACTGCAGGTTTTTATTTATTTGAGCTGTGAAAGGAGAGTCTATAAATCAAGGTTTAAAACTATTTCACCTTAACACGTACATTTATAATAACACAGAAAGGACACCTACAATAGGACATTTAAAACATATTATAGATGCACTTTTGTTGTTAGATACTCAACAAAGCAAAGTATTTAACAATACTGGCACATTTGAAGAAGACCATCAATTCCTAGTATACACCTGTGTACCTAATACACGCTGTTTTATGTTTTAGTTTGTCTATACAAACTAAACCCACTTACTTTCACTAACTTATTTCTAGGAGGTCAGAGACCCCCCAGGTGATACAGACACACTGATTTTCTCCATAAAGCTAGTAGTGACTACATGTGTGTGTGCTACAATCATCAAACCATGGAAATGGAAACAGTTTTCTAAGCACCTATTTTGCTGCAGGATGCGGTTGGCGGTTCGTCCGGCCCTATATCGACAACGATACGGCTGAATGGTGGCAGTATCATTGTCCGAAAACTTAGGCAAATATAAAATTGCTATTGGGAACAGGCACCTACTTCGATCAGTTTCCAATAGCGACAGGCTGCAGCAGGATAAGGTTAGGTCTAGGTTGCAGTGTATATAAGGTTAGGGCTAGGGGTTAAGGGAAAGGTTAGGGTTAGGCTGCAGAAGCATGGAAAGGGTTAAGATTAGAGTTTGGTAATAACACTTACCTGTAAGCTGAGAAATCTTCGCGACTCGGTTGCATCTCTGCCACTTTCTGGCAAAAAATGCAAAATCATGCACTTAGGACATAAAACCCCAAAGGCTCAATATTTCCTTAATGGCATTACATTAGAATCTACCGAGGAGGAAAGGGATCTAGGAGTCATTATTTCCAGTAACTTGAAGGTAGCCAATCAATGTAACAAAGCAATGAAAAAGGCAAGTCAGATGCTTGGTTGCATAGGGAGAGGAATTAGTAGCAGAAAGAGAGAAGTAGTGATGCCCCTTTATAAATCATTGGTACGCCCTCACCTAGAATACTGCGTTCAGTTCTCGAGGCCATATCTCCAGAAAGACATAAATACATTAGAGACTGTGCAAAGAAGAGCAACTAAAATGGTCCATGGCCTTTATAACAAATCATACCAAGAAAGGCTAGAGGAACTAAACATATATAGCTTGGAGCAGAGAAGGGAGAGGGGGACATGATAGCAGCTTTCAAAATACATCAAGGGTTGTGACCAGCTAGAGGAGGGTACCATTTTTTCAAAAGAAAAGGTGTAATAGAACACGAGGGCATGGATACAAACTGGAGGGCGGTAGATTCAAAGGAAATGTGCGGAAAAATTACTTCACTGAAAGGGTGATAGATAAATGGAATATTCTCCCGTCTGAGGTGGTTGAGGCCAATACAGTAGAACAATTTAAACATGCTTGGGATAAATATAAGGGTATCCTAAATTGTAACCCCAATTGAGGGTAAATAGGGTCTATGGTCAGTATAGTTTTCAATAAACAAATGGGCAGACTAGATGGGCCATGTGGCTCTTATCTGCCATCACTTTCTATGTTTCTAAAACGGACACGGACAACAATTGCCGGAAGTTGCCATTAAGGTGCCGTATGATGGTATGTCACAAAACAGACCATCCTGGCTACTTTTGCAGCAGTGCTGCACTTTCCATTTGCTCGATTCATGGCATGTAACTGCAAGATAACCTCAACCGAGTCAAATGCCTAAATCAAGCCAAGACACCAGCTACCTTTGAAAAAAATCTTCTACATGGACATGCAGTCTTAAACTGGGTATACATCCTTGTAAATCACACATAAGATGTGATGACTTTTACAATTTCACTGATGATTACAAGTCCCGATGATCATGCCGATTCACGTGTACACACTGTGCCAATATACATAAAGATCTTAAATCCTTATCTCTACTACTAATCTACTGACACAATCTACACACGTCCAATCTACACACACTGTACAGGAGACTGCCAGAAAAGTCAGACTGTCATACACACTGCTCACTTTTGTCTAAAATCATTTAAATCCGCGTTCGCGATTTTTCAGGCATTTATAAAACAAAATCATCTGTGGGCGCGTTCACGCTCTTCAGATACCACTCCAAATGGTCTGCCTGATAATTGCATAGGTGTATGTGCAGCTTCAAGGACGTTTCTGGTTTAACGTTTTAAAAAGATTTGTTATATGGAAAAAATAAACCTAAAAAGCAATCTATTTATTAAATTACATTTCACTGACAAAAAGACTCCCGTTTATTTCTTCTACAGGTACTCAAGCAATGGCGAAGCTTACACACGATTTCTCTGAACGGTTTAATTTTCTCAGTCGATAAAACCAGCAACGACCATTCCGACAAAGCTCATATGGACTAAACACAGAGCAGATAGCAGTCACCGCCATCCTAGGTGTTTGGATTTGGATTCCAGAATAAGGACACCTACACCAGCGACTCTGCACAATTCTCAATACTTTTCACTGTTGAACTTCTATTACATAAAAACTAAAGGGGCCTTTTTTGTAATACCTGGTGCAAGTGTGTACAGACGCCCTGGACAAGTGGACCAGCCTGTAGCTGCCGAAGTCTCAGGGGACGTGGCTGCTCAAAACACGCCATTGTTTGCACAGTGCTCCAGCTCACAGGTCTGCATCTGTACAGGGAACAGAGAGTCTTGTTTGTCTGGATGCATGAATGTGTTATTATAAACATGTGGGCAGATTATCTGCAGCGTAAACCTGAGGAGTTTGGAATCGCTGCAAATTGCAACACAGCAAGCAGCATGTTCTCATAAGAGACTAGTTTATGTGAACCCTCAACGCAAGCCAGTAAGAAAAGGCCTTTCACTGAGTCTACAAGACAACAAGTCATGCCTGTATACACACCGGACAATAAGGAGACTGAGCTAAAGCAGGTCCAACACCTCCCTTCCCCAGGAGACTCCCAACACATTACCATTACTTATACATTAACCTCCATTAAACAGGCTGGATTTTAACTCCTTGCAAATCCAGTAATCTCAAATACATACCCGCCAACATGACCCATTCCATTAGGCACAAAATACTCTGCTCCTAAGTTTCCAACTGTCAGTTACTATGGTTACTACCTTTGTTGAATAGTGTTTTTTAAATATTAGTTAATTAATTTAAACCAGGTGAGTGGCAGTTGGAAGCTCAGGAGCGGATTATATTGTACCTAATGGAGTGGGTCATGTAGGGGAGTCTCTAGTAACATACCAGCAGCCATCTTATCCAAGCGTTACAAGCTATAACAAAAAAATCTGACAACACAGAAAGGAGCCGAGGGCCACCAGCACCTAGTGCCGTCTGTTGACCATCACAGCAGGACAGGCGTAATAGCCACAGATTAACCCCATAATACCCAGTGCACACAAATCATTAACAGTGCCTATAAAAACCTGTAAAAGTTTGAAGCCAGCTAATGTTTACATATCAGGGACAGCTGGAAAAGATCTCTTGGGGACTCTCAGGCAGCAAGACACTCAGCCCGGAAGTCTTCCAGTGACCTGAAACTGGGAATGTAGCTGACTGGAGCTCCGAGTCTTTAACTTGTCACATTGAAAATGCTAGGAATGAAAGGAATTCATCCCATGCCGGGACAGAGCGGTCCATGCTTCTCCTCTGCCACGCAACGAGTGACGTAGACTCTGCACAGGGACGTCACCACTAATAACCAGCCACCAGGGTCTAGAAACATTCCATGCAGCAGAGGCACAAGGAGATCCAAGAAGAAGAATCAGGATTTACTAAATAAATAAAATAAAGGGCAATAAAGACATTGGTCCGGATTCACGGTTATGTAGTTTTCATCTTACGTACGTTGTTTTAAGAATTGAGCTACTCCGCATGTGCAGTAGCATATTTACACTATATACTACCATTTCTGTACGTAGATAGCGTAAATAAGTTACTACGCATGCATAGTAGCTCAATTCTTAGAACATACGTAAGACGAAAACTACGTAACTGTGAATCCAGACCATTATTAATACTACAATGTACACTGCCAGATCAATAGAGGTTTACTTAAGGTAACAAAAACACTACCACAAGGATAAAGACCAGGGACCTGATCCAGAATGCATAGCATTTTCTGTACATTAGCCTCGGTTGCAGAGGCTAACACACAGAATTTGCAATCTATAATCCTGCATGCAAGAGAACAGGGCACTGCCCCCTGCTCTCCTGTGTGCCGATGGTGGATCCGTGGCCAGGACCCTACCGTAAGTGTAATACTGAATTGTACATTGTACTTAGCCAAGCCTGTACTGTACAATTTACATACCTATGCCCCCGCCCATCTCATACACACAGTAATACGGGCCAGAACTCTGATAAAGAATTTTGGGTACTGCAGAATACTTAAGTCAGTTGATATTCTCAAATCTGGATCCAGCCTCAGATTCTAAACTATTCATTGTGTGGAAATCAAATAAAAATATATAAAATGTAAGTTAAAAAAATAAATAAAAAAAAAAAAGGGAGAATATCTGGAAAACAGTTTATTGCACAGTGTGGCATGGAGAAATTTATCAGAACGCTGTCAAAATGGCCCAAAAGAAATGGAGGAGGCGGGTATTAACCATGATAAAATGTAAGTGTTAAATCAGTACATAAAATGAAGATTTAAAAAGAAAGCAATTTGGAGAGCTTGGTGATTAGTTTATAAATAGGTGTAATAGAGAAGAAAAAAAAAAGTTTAGTGCTTTAGTGTAGCGGCCGTGACTGACAGGAAGAAATCCTGGGTGTGGAGCTTATGGATAAGTGCTGATTGACAGCTTATGACACTTACAACATTTAATATAAGTGATGAACGATTTCACCAGAACACACTTTTCCATCCCTAGAGGCGTCATTGGGCTGCACTTAAGAATACATTAAGAAAAAAAAAAATGAAAAGAAATGCAAATGGTCGCACTTACACGGTCGATGATGTAAAATAAAGTTTGAGAAACAAAATAAGAACTTCTATATTCTCATATTAAGACAACAGAAAAAAACACTAAGACACCACATCAGAGGCGAGAAATAATGAGAGGAGCAGAATTAAATAGGAATAAGGAGCAGAAACAGGCCCAACACAAAAGGAATGGCTCTATTCTGTGTGGGCTACTTTACTTATGCTGTCTACATATTTGTGTCATAATTAGATAACCATTAAAGAAAAAAAATGGAAAAAAAAATGACAAACAATTCGTTCACACAATAATTTACACCAGAATGAGTAATCACGAAGAGGATCCAGACTTGCGTCTCGCCGCACTCGTAGTTCTACAAAGGGTCACCCTCCTCGCACACACGTATGATTCCTAAATCCCTACCCTAAGGTACCTGAGCCATTCTCTCTTACAATGGAGAGAGGTGGGGAGGCTGGATACAGCGCTGAATAAGCGACGCAAGCACGTATAATATGCGTCTGGGAACACGAGCATTTTGCATAAGAGTCTGGATACAATCGTATGATACACTAGGACAGACAGACCTGGAAATCTGGGGTTAGGTCATATATTATTGCAGAAATGCTACGTATAGAACAGAGATGGTGGACTCACCTTTGGAAATAACTCTGACAAATCATACACGAAGTAACGTGTGATGTTACAGGACCTGATTCACACTTAAGAATTTGGGTTTTTAGGTGCGTATTTTTAAGAAGGGACATACTGCGCATGCGTAGTAACTTTTATACGCTATTTACATTGGACTTGGAATCGCAAATTCCGTGATTCAACACTACGTACCTAAGGTACACAGTAACTTATGCCGAAAGGGACGTGCCATGAATAATTAACATGACAGATACGAACAAGGGGTGGAGGGAGGTATTTAAATAATCAAAAGGAGGCGCGGTTATGCAGTCACGTTCGTAATTAGACGCCCTACGCACACAAATGCGAACCTACCGTTAAGGAAGCTCAATGACACTCATAAGTCTCTTAAGAACCTGAAAAACGGGGACGTGCCGAAGGCGTTGTCTTGCTATTAGTTGCTTATATTTAAGAACCTAACGCGTTCTTAAGGGTGAATCAGGACATAGTCCAGAGTAATGTGATTCGACAATAGTAGATGCTCTTGCACGTCCTTTTATACCAGGTAGTTTCTCTTAATGAAAGGTGTATACAGATGGAAGTAATTGAGTGGAGAGTAAACAATAATAACGCTGTGATCATAAAATATTTTCGCACGGTCTAACTACTATCCAAGAGCAATAAATGTGTAATAAACGTACTATTATGTCTGTGTCTTTGAAGGTTCCGTGCCCAGTGTTCCGGCCGGTGCTTTGGAGCTTTCTTCTCCTCCTCGCTGCGCTGGATCCTTGCTGCAGATCTCCATGTACCACTGGGCATGGAACTATCATTTATCTTTCCCCTCAAATGATTAATTGGACTGGATTCACAACTGCTAAGTTTTATACTTGTGTGCCTAGATATCCGTGCCAAGCTTTTTTACGCTATCTACGTAGCGTTTCGTTACATAGATTGCGTACACGCTGTCTTTAAAAGGATGCAAGTACATAATCTATGTATCAAAAAACACTACATAGACAGCATAAAAAAGTTACTTATGCATGCGTAGTATCTGGGCACGTATATATAGGCACACAAGTATAAAAACTCGTTATTGTGAATCCGGTCCAATGTTATTAGTGGTTACATTCTGAACATAGAATCGGTAATATAACGCTTGAATCGCAGTATGGACATCTATTAGAACATACTTGCTTCTGATTTGTGGATTAACAGAGGCCTGCAGATTGCCAGCAGCAGTTATTACCCCAGCGGTGCAGAGCAGCTCTGTGATATCATACACACTGTCCTGCTAAAACAGTCCTAGAGGTCACAGGGCCATGAAGCAGATTATACACACAGAGGGGGTATGCTGGGGTTTATTGTTCCTGCATTCTGATCATTATTGTGACATGTACTTCCGACACATTCAAAAGCAGGGTCATTAGTATCGCTATTACCAGGGATCTGGACAGCACAAATCAAACACTATTGAAAATGCACATTCTCCAGCTATGAATCGGATGTAAGGTGTGTAAATACGCCGAACAGAATAGCTCAGGGTTGCAGACTATTGAAAGCCAGAGGGAAGCCATAGATTACTGTGAGGGGGCGGGGCTAAATGTTGCAATTTATGCAATTCATTAAGTCCTGATGTTAAAGGGTATGGGCGGGGCTTGACCACATCATTAAGTCCCACCCATCCCTAGTAACTCTAGGGATTATACTTGTGATTGTTGGGGGGGGGTCGGGGCTTGCGGAAGATTTGCCGGCTCTCTCAGGATACCGGGAGAACGGCCCAAATCCGGGAGTCTCCCGGATATTCCGGGAGAGTCGGCAACACTGGAATAGCTTACACTGCCAATTATATTGCAAGGAACAACTTGCTCATGTCTAACAATCACATACATTTTCATGTGCTTGTTTTATGGTAGGCCTGGACAAACTGTGGCTCATCAGATGTTGTGAAACTACAGTCCCAGCACGTGTTGACTAGGCATAGCAGATACCTAAGAAAGCATACTGGGAGCCGTAGTTTCCCAATACCTGGGGAGCCACAGCTTGGTCAGGCCTGTTTTAGGGCATACACAGTGTAAAAACCACTAAATACCCCACATCAGACATACACTGCACTCGAAAGTTCAACTGTGTATAGACCCATCTGCATAATATTAAACAGGATACATCGCTTTCTAATTAAACAGAGTAGACCCAATGCTATGACTTTCACGCTTCCCAAATGAAAATGTTGAAGAATGAAAAAAAAATGTGCAAGTCAGTCTAAAACCATGGGAAAAATGTGAGCAATCCTCATGGGTGCAATACCGAGCAAGGAAATATTTTCGGTTTGCTCCACATCTTGCTCGCCTCCAAATGTACTTGATTTTTCACTCTATGACAGGGGGAGAACACAAACTCTACTGGCCGGGTGCAGACTGGGCGTCGAGGGTCTATGCGTGTGATTTATGGCTGGGTGATGTATTATTAGAATGATTGCATTTAAAAATAAATGTAACATTACCAGAACTGTTCTTCTGTGCTGTAGTGAGGCGCAGAAGTATAACACTAGTGGTTTTAATGAGGCGCCGCATGGTTCAAGACACAAAAGTTTACACATCGTGGTGACCTTTTATTATCACAGCCCCCAAACAACATTCCCTCCAAATGGAAAACCGGTACATCCAGAGGGCGTGGCTTGACCCCACCAAGGGGGTGTGGCTTGTCTCTGCTCTCATTTGCATGTATGATTAAGGTGTAAAATCTCATTTTACACCTTATCATATGAGTAAAGAATTCACAGGAGAGGGTCTTTGCACTATAGAAGAGCTGCAGGAGTCTGTCCCCACATCCCTACTATAGTGATCAGATGCTGCAGGACTGGAAGGTGAGTATGGGGGGGGGGGGG